>JAHFWG010000334.1:97450-98965 GCA_020233015.1 Callinectes sapidus | reverse complement strand
GTTTCTCCTCCGTTGTGCCTTCTCTAAAGTTACACGCTCTTTCGGTTCGGTAGAGAAGACAAGTTGCGGTTGTTCTTTTGCTTTCTGGTATACAAGAAACACACACACACACACACACACACACAGAGAGAGAGAGAGAGAGAGAGAGAGAGAGAGAGAGAGAGAGAGAGAGAGAGAGAGAGAGAGAGAGAGAGAGAGAGAACCCCATGAAACCCAGTGTAATTAGAAATAAATGACGCACAGGTTAATTATGTACAGGTAAAAACAGAGGCAATGGAGTTTCCCAGGTGATTATAAGGCTCAGTAAATAACTTTTTCGTTGCATCAAGCATTTAATGACCTTTGCGTGACATTGAGAAGGAAGAAAAACCAGCGTGAACAACAACACTGGCCTACTGCTGCCTCCTCTTCTTGTCTGCTGAGGAAATGCCTACCCGTAGCCCCCGCCCCACCCCAACCCGCATTGACCCACTCCCACCCACCCACATCCACCCCCACTCTTCCCCATGGCCCGTATTCAGATATGCCTTCCACTCTCACCCCGACAATTTTCCAAGGCCATAAAGACAACTAGCCTTATTTTCATGACAGTTTCTCCTTATAATAAATCAGAAGTCTTGCCAATCTATCACCAGAACCATAAGAATACTCATAAAAATACGAGTATCTTCTACTAGAGAGCCTTTGGAAAGTAGTGATGATGAGAGAGCAAAACGTTTAAGAATACAGGGCCCAGTCTCGCCACTTCTCACCACCCGTAGCTATAGCCGTGCTCTGAGGTCAGCGGAGACTGCTTGTGCGTCTGTTTGTGGTAGACGAAGTTACGTGGCGGGAAGGGAGGAGTGCGGAGGACGAGGGGACGGTAGGGCGGGTAGTAGGGGTACCGCCAGGGGTCGTACATGTAGGGTGGCAGTAGGGGCACGGGCACAGGACTCCGACGTACAACTACAGAAGGCTTCGCAGACCGCTTCCCAACGCCGTGCACCTGAGGAGAGACGAAGGACGTGGCGCCCCCGGGATGCACGGCCACGCCCACACCATCCTTCGTGCGGTACTTCTGGAAGGGCAGCGGTACGTAGTAGTAAGGATAGTAGTACTGCGGGGCCTCCTTCAGCAGGGGGGGCCGTGTGGTGGGTTCAGTCTTCCTACTCCTACTGGGCGGGGGTACCTGCTCCAGCACCCAGGGGCGCGGCAGGTCCTTCAGGAACGGCAGGGACACAGCGTCCTCCTCCACCCTGGGCTGACTCCGCAATCCCGACACCACCGCCAGGCTCGCCGCGACAATGACCTGCAAGTGTGACACGTGACACCTGAAGGAGGCCGATGAGCGCACCTGAGAGTGTGGCCGTGTGGCTGTTACTGATGTGACACGCTGATGGCCCGGAGCTGACGACATTGATGACGTTTTTCTTACTTCAATAGGGAAGGATGCTTCAAGATAGATAGATAGATAGATAGATAGATAGATAGATAGAGAGAGAGAGAGAGAGAGAGAGAGAGAGAGAGAGAGAGAGA
>JAHFWG010000334.1:84950-94950 GCA_020233015.1 Callinectes sapidus | reverse complement strand
TGGCTGCTGTAGTAGTACTTGGGGTAGCTGTTGGGGTGGTAGTAGGAGTGTCTGGACGGGTCAGCATCGGCCGCAGCCTCGGGCTCAGCAGAACGCTTGTGGTGGCGGTGGGAGTAGTAGCCGTAGTAGTGTTGGGGGTGGCCGTAGTAGGTGGGGTGGGAGGCGTCAGCATCGGCCGCAGCCTCGGGTTCAGCAGAACGCTTGTGGTGGCGGTGGTGGTAGTAGCGGTAAGGATGGGTGTAGTGGCGGTAGTAGGGGTGGGAGGCTTCAGGGTCAGCCTCAGCGAGGGCCTCGGGCTCAGGGTCGGCGTGCACCAGCGCCGCCACTGCCAGGAGGCCCACAGCTGCACACACCTGCACGGGAGAGACAGAGAGAGACACTGCTGTCACCACTGCTGCATGGTCGTCTCGCCACACTGCTGCACTGTGTGTGTGTGTGTGCTGACGCTGAATCCAATGGGATCAAAGTAGTAGAAGGAAGAGTGAGTGAACCAGTAGTACATTGGCCTAAAAGTGAACATATTATAGAATGAGTCAGTCACTCGAAGAGCATGTACGACGTGACCGGTCAGTCAGCAAAGACTGCATTAGGTAGGAGTGAGTGAGTGAGTGAGTGAGTGAGTGAGTGAGGAAGTGAATGCAGCGCCGTGTGAGTGGCAGCCAGCATCTACTACTACTGCTGCTGCTGCTGCTGCTGCTGCTACTCACATAGAACTTCATGGTGGTGGGTGGGTGGTGTTGTTTGCTCACTGCCTTCAGCCCCAGTGTCTCTGCCAGTCCCGTCCAGGCCACGCCTTATATACCTGCAGGCCGCCTTTCACAGGGGGAGTGCCTGCCCCGCCCTTCCCTCCTCTCCTCTCCAGGTGACCACAACACACCTGTCCACAACGTTCACTTACTTCCAGGGGCGTCCCGTGGTCTCTCCCGTGCTGTGTGGATGCGCAACACTGGTGACCCTCATGACAAGGGTGATTAAAGGCCTTTTTCCTCCTCGACACTCCTTCACCTGCACAACAAACAACGCCAGGCGCCGATCGCTCACTGCTCCTTCTTCACTCTTCCTTGATGTGTTGATGAAGGAATTAATCATAGACCCGTGGGCCTCTATGCCTAACTGGACGTGATGGTGGTGGTGGTGGTGGTGGTGGTTCTTCTTCTCATTATTATTTCTATATTATTATTGTTTTACAATAATAATGATAACAATAATAATAATAATAATAATAATAATAATAATAATAATAATAGTAATAATAATAATAATAATAATAATAATAATAATAATAATAATTATTATTATTATTATTATTATTATTATTATTATTATTATTATTATTGTTATTATTATTATTATTATTATTATGTAATAATAATATTAATACTAGCAGCAGCAGCAGTAGTAGTAGTAGTAGTAGTAGTAAGTATGGTTTGTCATTAGTGAGGCAAGTGGAAAGGTTTTGTGTAAGCCTTGATCACTTCTGCTGTAGCGAGGAAAGCCCACTTGGCCACAACTGACTGGACAACTCACCGCTCGTGTCTTCTTGAAACGGTATAACAAAGTGTCTTTTGTCGCTCCAGCCACGGAGTTCCTGTAAGGCTGCGTTTACACCAAGGGAGTCGAGTCGCGGCAAGTCAATGAGAGTCATCACGCGCCATGAATCGCCACCCCAGTCTAACATTGGTTTGTATGGATCTTTGAGTCGAGTCGCGTCAAGTCAGGACTGGACCCATTTTCTACTTGAGTCACAGCGAGTCACCATGTACACCATCCAATGTAAGTGACAGACAGCTACTCAGAGTATGCTAACCTCTGAGAAGTTGCTTAGAGTGGTGTCATGGGTCGTTACTTGAGAGTTGTACCATTCACTTAACAAAAGAAATACATGGACTGTCTTCATGTTTTATTTATTTATTATTGCTATTTACACAGGAGCCTACTTGCAGTAATTGGTGGAATGTTCAATGCAATCTTTTTTTTTTTTTTCTTTAAAAAAACGGCCATTCTTTCTTCAACTGCAGCTGCATGCCTGTAGTTAATGTTGATTTCCTTTATGGAAGATACAGTCAACTCCACCACCTTAGAATTTTCCTGTGTCATCCTAAAGGGGCTGTAACATTTATCTGATGGTTCACCAGGTCTGGGAATAAATGACAGAAGCTTCCAAAATCTACTGGCCTCTTGGTGTTCAGTTCATGCATTCTGATTTGTTTTCTCTTCTTATGTCAGCGACAACGAAGCCACAGCAAAGCAGCTGCTTTAACGAGAGAACATGCTGCATCCATTCTCTATGAAATCAGACAGACAGGTCTCTGAGTACTGACTCGACTCGGGTTGTTGACGCTGTCGGTGTAAACGGAGACGAGTCAAAATGACTCGCATCAAATGACTCTCTTAATTAACTTGACGCGACTCAACTCGTTTGGTGTAAACACAGCCTAGCAAAACTCTCTGCATCCTCTACACTGCATTGCTACAGTCCAAGTGCTGCAACTGTCTGGACCAGTGACACCAATTCAGGATTTTCACTCCAAATCATTTTTATACAATGTGTTAAAGGATCATGAAGGCTGATCTGAGCCGGGCCTGCTGCATGTACCAATAACCACAGAACATACTGTCAACAAACCAATCACCACATCTTGACTGTTTGGCTTCAACAATACTACTGTTTGGAATATGTTGTGCTTTACAAACGTTCCAGCGCTCTATAATCTCGAATTAGATATCGTTGCTACTTATAACGATGTAATTCTGTCAGCTCCCAAAACCTGAACACACCACCACCTGCTGCTGCTGCACCATTTGTGATTCTGTTCAACAAAACATTATAGTGTCCAGATCCACCCAAGTAATACATACCCACCCACAGACGAGGCAGTTGTTGATCTCTTGACATGGAGGACCAAAGCAGTTGGCATTCTCTGAAGATTCCTTGCCAGGAATTGTTTTCTCTAACCCAAAGCAGGAAGAAAATTACACGAATCCACAAGCATTGTTAATTACTCGCATTGTTTCATCTAAGAAGCTTCTGACACGCCACGACCACCTTCACGCCGGGCTGTCTAACCCTCACAGAATTACAGTCAAGTGTTGGTTATGTTTCCTGAAGTTACGTGCAATTCCTCCCGGTGGTAATGCCACAGCGTGAAGCGCGATGCCACTGCAACACACACACACACACACGTCAAAGGAAGCTGCAGCCAATCTGTTCAGGTCAGGTATTTTTCGTGAAGGCCTCATACTTCAAAATACTGAGTAACAGTAGTAGTAGTAGTAGTAGTAGTAGTAGTAGTAGTAGTAGTAGTAGTATATAGTAGTAGTAGTAGTAGTAGTAGTAGTAGTAGTAGTAGTAGTAGTATATAGTAGTAGTAGTAGTAGTAGTAGTAGTAGTAGTAGTAGTAGTAGTAGTAGTAGTAGTATATAGTAGTAGTAGTAGTAGTAGTAGTAGTAGTAGTAGTAGTAGTAGTAGTAGTAGTAGTAGCAGCAGCAGCTGCAGCAGCAACAGCAGCAGCAGCAGCAGCAGCAGCAGCAGCACTACTTATAAAAGTATAGTAGTAGTAGTAGTAGTAGTAGTAGTAGTAGTAGAAGCAGCAGCAGAAGTAGTAGTAGTAGTGGCAACACTAGTAGTAGTAACAGCAGTAGTAGTAGTAGTAGTGACAGTAGTATTAGTAGTAACAGTAGTATATCATAGTGATGAGGGTACATGGAGACAAGGACATGAGTGGAGGGAATGTAGCTTTATTCAGGCGAGTGGGTGAGGGTGCCGGGGCGGGGCGGCGCCTCACCCGGGTGCCCCGGGGCGTCTGGGGCGACACCTGCGCGCGAGAAAAACCAGCGTGAGCAGAACCGGCCTATCCTGCGGCAGGTGTCGTCGCCTCTCCCTCAGCCGCCTCGGGTAAGCGTTTCGTTGTTGTCAAGAGACAGACAGGCCCCTGCCGCCGCCGAGAGGGAGAGGGCGGCTGCTGGGTGTCGCCGAAAGGTGCGAGCGCGCCTCTAGTGGTAGTAGCGGCGAGGGTAGCCGTAGTAGTAGGGGTGGCCGTAACCGTAGTAGTGGCGGGGGTAGCCGTAGTAGTGGCCGTAGTAGTAGGAGCGGCTGGGCTCAGGGGAGGCATCAGCGGTGGGCTCTGGGTCAGCAGAACGCTTGTGGTGGCGGTGGGAGTAGTAGCCGTAGTAGTAGGGGTGGCTGCTGTAGTAGTACTTGGGGTAGCTGTAGGGGTGGTAGTAGGAGTGTCTGGACGGGTCAGCATCGGCCGCAGCCTCGGGCTCAGCAGAACGCTTGTGGGGGCGGTGGGAGTAGTAGCCGTAGTAGTGTTGGGGGTGGCCGTAGTAGGTGGGGTGGGAGGCGTCAGCATCGGCCGCAGCCTCGGGTTCAGCAGAGCGCTTGTGGTGGCGGTGGTGGTAGTAGCGGTAAGGGTGGCGGTAGTAGGGGTGGGAGGCTTCAGGGTCAGCCTCAGCGAGGGCCTCGGGCTCAGGGTCGGCGTGCACCAGCGCCGCCACTGCCAGGAGGCCCACAGCTGCACACACCTGCACGGGAGAGACAGAGAGAGACACTGCTGTCACCACTGCTGCATGGTCGTCTCGCCACACTGCTGCACTGTGTGTGTGTGTGTGTGCTGACGCTGAATCCAATGGGATCAAAGTAGTAGAAGGAAGAGTGAGTGAACCAGTAGTACATTGGCCTAAAAGTGAACATATTATAGAATGAGTCAGTCACTCGAAGAGCATGTACGACGTGACCGGTCTGTCAGCAAAGACTGCATTAGGTAGGAGTGAGTGAGTGAGTGAGTGAGTGAGTGAGGAAGTGAATGCAGCGCCGTGTGAGTGGCAGCCAGCATCTACTACTACTGCTGCTGCTGCTGCTGCTGCTGCTACTCACATAGAACTTCATGGTGGTGGGTGGGTGGTGTTGTTTGCTCACTGCCTTCAGCCCCAGTGTCTCTGCCAGTCCCGTCCAGGCCACGCCTTATATACCTGCAGGCCGCCTTTCACAGGGGGAGTGCCTGCCCCGCCCTTCCCTCCTCTCCTCTCCAGGTGACCACAACACACCTGTCCACAACGTTCACTTACTTCCAGGGGCGTCCCGTGGTCTCTCCCGTGCTGTGTGGATGCGCAACACTGGTGACCCTCATGACAAGGGTGATTAAAGGCCTTTTTCCTCCTCGACACTCCTTCACCTGCACAACAAACAACGCCACAACAAACAACGCCAGAAGCCTTCTTCACTCCTCCTTCATGTGTTGATGAAGGAATTAATCATAGACCCGTGGGCCTCTGTGTCTAGCTGGACGTGATGGTGGTGGTGGTGGTGGTGGTGGTTCTTCTTCTCATTATTATTTATATATTGTTATTGTTTTACAATAATAATAATAATAATAATAATAATAATAATTATTATTATTATTATTATTATTATTATTATTATTATTATTATTATTATTATTATTATTATTATTATTATAATTATAATGTAATAATAATATTAATAGTAGCAGCAGCAGCAGTAGTAGTAGTACTAGTAGTAGTAGTAGTAGTACTAGTAACAATAATAATAATAATAATAATAATAATAATAATAATAATAATAATAAGAAGAAGAAGAAGAAGAAGAAGAAGAAGAATAGTAATACTAATATTGATAATAACATTAACAATAATGATAATAATAATGATGAGAATAATAATAACAGTAATTATAACCATTATTATTGTTTTTCATATTAGTTTTCATATTATCATATATCTTCTTGAAACGGTATCACAAAGTGTCTTTTGTCGCTCCAGCCACGGAGTTCCTTTAAGGCTGCGTTTACACCAAGGGAGTCGAGTCGCGGCAAGTCAATGAGAGTCATCACGCGCCATGAATCGCCACCCCAGTCTAACATTAATTTGTATGGATCTTTGAGTCGAGTCCCGTCAAGTCAGGACTGGACCCATTTTCTACTTGAGTCACAGCGAGTCACCATGTACACCATCCAATGTAAGTGACAGACAGCTACTCAGAGTATGCTAACCTCTGAGAAGTTGCTTAGAGTGGTGTCATGGGTCGTTACTTGAGAGTTGTACCATTCACTTACCAAAAGAAATACATGGACTGTCTTCATGTTTTATTTATTTACTATTGCTATTTACACAGAAGCCTACTTGCAGTAATTGGTGGAATGTTCAATGCAATCTTTTTTTTTTTTTTTCTTTAAAAAAATGGCCATTCTTTCTTCAACTGCAGCTGCATGCCTGTAGTTAATGTTGATTTCCTTTATGGAAGATACAGTCAACTCCACCACCTTAGAGTTTTCCTGTGTCATCCTAAAGAGGCTGTAACATTTATCTGATGGTTCACCAGGTCTGGGAATAAATGACAGAAGCTTCCAAAATTTACTGGCCTCTTGGTGTTCAGTTCATGCATCCTGATTTGTTTTCTCTTCTTATGTCAGCGACAACGAAGCCACAGCAAAGCAGCTGCTTTAACGAGAGAACATGCTGCATCCATTCTCTATGAAATCAGACAGACAGGTCTCTGAGTACTGACTCGACTCGGGTTGTTGACGCTGTCGGTGTAAACGGAGACGAGTCAAAGTGACTCGCATCAAATGACTCTCTTAATTAACTTGACGCGACTCAACTCGTTTGGTGTAAACACAGCCTAGCAAAACTCTCTGCATCCTCTACATTGCATTGCTACAGTCCAAGTGCTGCAACTGTCTGGACCAGTGACACCAATTCAGGATTTTCACTCCAAATCATTTTTATACAATGTGTTAAAGGATCATGAAGGCTGATCTGAGCCGGGCCTGCTGCATGTACCAATAACCACAGAACATACTGTCAAGAAACCAATCACCACATCTTGACTGTTTGGCTTGAACAATACTACTGTTTGGAATATGTTGTGCTTTACAAACGTTCCAGCGCTCTATAATCTCGAATTAGATATCGTTGCTACTTATAACGATGTAATTCTGTCAGTTCCCAAAACCTGAACACACCACCACCTGCTGCTGCTGCACCATTTGTGATTCTGTTCAACAAAACATTATAGTGTCCAGATCCACCCAAGTAATACATACCCACCCACAGACGAGGCAGTTGTTGATCTCTTGACATGGAGGACCAAAGCAGTTGGCATTCTCTGAAGATTCCTTGCCAGGAATTGTTTTCTCTAACCCAAAGCAGGAAGAAATTTACACGAATCCACAGGCATTGTTAATTACTCGCATTGTATCATCTAAGAAGCTTCTGACACGCCACGACCACCTTCACGTCGGGCTGTCTAACCCTCACAGAATTACAGTCAAGTGTTGGTTATGTTTCCAGAAGTTACGTGCAGTTCCTCCTGGTGGTAATGCCACAGCGTGAAGCGCGATGCCACTGCAACACACACACACACACACGTCAAAGGAAGCTGCAGCCAATCTGTTCAGGTCAGGTATTTTTCGTGAAGGCCTCATACTTCAAAATACTGAGTAACAGTTGTAGTAGTAGTAGTAGTAGTAGTAGTAGTAGTAGTAGTAGTAGTAGTAGTAGTAGTAGTAGCAGCAGCAGCAGCAGCAGCAGCAGCAGCAGCAGCAGCAGCAGCAGCAGCAGCAGCAGCAGCAGCAGCACTACTTATAAAAGTATAGTAGTAGTAGTAGTAGTAGTAGTAGTAGTAGTAGTAGTAGTAGTAGTAGTAGTAGTAGTAGTAGAAGCAGCAGCAGAAGTAGTAGTAGTAGTGGCAACACTAGTAGTAGTAACAGCAGTAGTAGTAGTAGTAGCAGTAGTAGTAGTAATAGTGGCAGTAGTATTAGTAGTATTAACAGTAGTACATCATAGTGATGAAGGTATATGGAGACAAGGACATGAGTGGAGGGAATGTAGCTTTATTCAGGCGAGTGGGTGAGGGTGCCGGGGCGGGGCGGCGCCTCACCCGGGTGCCCCGGGGCGTCTGGGGCGACACCTGCGCGCGAGAAAAACCAGCGTGAGCAGAACCGGCCTATCCTGCGGCAGGTGTCGTCGCCGCTCCCTCAGCCGCCTCGGGTAAGCGTTTCGTTGTTGTCAAGAGACAGGCCCCTGTCGCCGCCGAGAGGGAGAGGGCGGCTGCTGGGTGTCGCCGAAAGGTGTGAGTGCGCCTCTAGTGGTAGTAGCGGCGAGGGTAGCCGTAGTAGTAGGGGTGGCCGTAACCGTAGTAGTGGCGGGGGTAGCCGTAGTAGTGGCCGTAGTAGTAGGAGCGGCTGGGCTCAGGGGAGGCATCAGCGGTGGGCTCTGGGTCAGCAGAACGCTTGTGGTGGCGGTGGGAGTAGCCGTAGTAGTAGGGGTGGCTGCTGTAGTAGTACTTGGGGTAGCTGTTGGGGTGGTAGTAGGAGTGTCTGGACGGGTCAGCATCGGCCGCAGCCTCGGGCTCAGCAGAACGCTTGTGGTGGCTGTGGGAGTAGTAGCCGTAGTAGTGGTGGGGGTGGCCGTAGTAGGAGTGTCTGGACGGGTCAGCATCGGCCGCAGCCTCGGGCTCAGCGGAGCGCTTGTGGTGGCGGTGGTGGTAGTATCCGTAGTAGCGGTAAGGATGGCCGTAGTGGCGGTAGTAGGGGTGGGAGGCTTCAGGGTCAGCCTCAGCGAGGGCCTCGGGCTCAGGGTCGGCGTGCACCAGCGCCGCCACTGCCAGGAGGCCCACAGCTGCACACACCTGCACGGGAGAGACAGAGAGAGACATTGCTGTCACCACTGCTGCATGGTCGTCTCGCCACACTGCTGCACTGTGTGTGTGTGTGTGTGTGTGTGTGCTGACGCTGAATCCAATGGGATCAAAGTAGTAGAAGGAAGAGTGAGTGAACCAGTAGTACATTGGCCTAAAAGTGAACATATTATAGAATGAGTCAGTCACTCGAAGAGCATGTACGACGTGGTCAGTCAGCAAAGACTGCATTAGGTAGGAGTGAGTGAGTGAGTGAGTGAGTGAATGAGGAAGTGAATGCAGCGCCGTGTGAGTGGCAGCCAGCATCTACTACTACTACTGCTGCTGCTGCTGCTGCTACTCACATAGAACTTCATGGTGGTGGGTGGGTGGTGTTGTTTGCTCACTGCCTTCAGCCCCAGTGTCTCTGCCAGTCCCGTCCAGGCCACGCCTTATATACCTGCAGGCCGCCTTTCACAGGGGGAGTGCCTGCCCCGCCCTTCCCTCCTCTCCTCTCCAGGTGACCACAACACACCTGTCCACAACGTTCACTTACTTCCAGGGGCGTCCCGTGGTCTCTCCCGTGCTGTGTGGATGCGCAACACTGGTGACCCTCATGACAAGGGTGATTAAAGGCCTTTTTCCTCCTCGACACTCCTTCACCTGCACAACAAACAACGCCAGGCGCCGATCGCTCACTGCTCCTTCTTCACTCTTCCTTGATTTGTTGATGAAGGAATTAATCATAGACCCGTGGGCCTCTGTGTCTAGCTGGAGGTGGTGGTAGTAGTCTTCTTTTATCTCTTCTTCTTAACTATTTGAAATAGCAGCAGCAGCAGCAGCAGCAGCAGCAGCAGCAGCAGCAGCAGCAGCAGCAGCAGCAGCAGTAGTAGTAGCAACAGTAGCAGCAGCAGTAGCAGCAGCAGCAGCAGTAGTAGTAGTAGTAGTAGTAGTAGTGGTGGTGGTGGTGGTGGTGGTGGTGGTGGTGGTGGTGGTGGTGGTGGTGGTGGTGGTGGAGGTGGTGGTAGAATTTGTTGTTATTGTTCTATAAAAAGTGTTATTGGTAACAGAGGAAGTAGAGAGCAATATCAGCAGCAGTAGTAGTGGTCGTGGTGACACTCAGTAATAGTTAAAGCATTATTTTTGTTACTGATTGTATTGATTTATTGTTATTGTTTTATTATTAATATCATTATTGTTTTTATTATTATTATTATTATTATTATTATTATTATTATTATTATTATTATTATTATTATTATTGTTATTATTATTATCGATGAAGGGAATCACAAGCATAGGGAGTCCAGTTTATATTACCTTGAAGAATAAAGTCAGCTTCATACAGGTGTGTGTGTTTCC
>JAHFWG010000334.1:45955-69575 GCA_020233015.1 Callinectes sapidus | reverse complement strand
TTATGTTATACCAGCAAGTCCCCACCACCTTCCTTCCCGGCCCCGGTGCTGCCGAGTCACGTCAAGGAAGGCGGGGAAAAATACGTGAGAAATCAGAGTGAAGAGAGAATTCCCCGCGCCTGGACACACCTGCGGCTCCCGAATACCTGCCACACGACCCATTGCAAAATTGATCTTTCATCTTAACCTTCCCACACCGTCAGACAAGATTTAGTAGACCTGGCAACCATGGCAGATGTGATGCGTTGCACTTTTCATAACCACTACATTCGTTGTTTTTTATGTAAGAGAGGGAAGCTGGAAAAGGGTAAGATAACAAAAACATACCAATTTCCCATTCCTTATACAGGATCAAAAGAAATAGCCAGAGGACAGGGAGAAATGTCTTAAAACCTTCCTCTTGAATAAAGGCAAACTACTATAAACACTAAGGGAAACTATATTAACTCGCTATACTATAAGCACTAAGAGAAAGCATGTTAACTCGCTATTTTGACTCCTAATAAGCCTCTCAATAACATAACCATCATCTAACCTAACTGATCTGTTTACCTTTTATATAATGATAACATGAAAACTTCCTGATCTGTTCACCTTTTATATAATGATAACATGAAAACATAAAAATAGAGCTTCGAACACCTTTACAACACACACACACACACACACACACACACACACACACACACACACACACACACACACACACACACACGACCTAAAACTAATAAGGTGACAAATCAGTGGCCCACCAATATTCAGTGAGGTCAATATAGCAGCAGCGAACCACTTTTTGCCGGGGCGTCCTTCACCTCCAGCCAATCAGGATACTAATGACCTACCGGGGCCTTCCGATCGTAGTCAAATTAGTGTCTGAACTTGAGTTGACGGGAGGCGGGGCGGGGCGGCGAGAGGGGCAGGATAATACTTAACTTAGGCCGGGTAATGGTTGGGATCCTGAGATACACGGGGGGAGAGGGGGAGGAGGGGAGGAGGAAGACCAAGTCCGTAATTGAGTTGTCTTCCAGTCCTCTCCTCTTCTTCCTCCTCCTCTTCCTCCTCCTCCTCCTCCTTCTCGTTCATGACATCAGCGTTGAAGATTATTTTTAAAGTCAATCAGCCAAACATTACCGAAACACATATCAGTTTCAAGATTCTCGTCAAACAAAGCCAAACATTTCCTCACTCGTGTCTTTAATGTATGTTCTTCTCTCCCCTCCAGTATCGTCGATTAATTATTTAACTGCTGCAACTTTAAGGGCCAGATTTGACAAGTACTTAAACTCTATTCCACAACAAAGATATTCGCTGACTTTATTATTTTTTTTACATCGCTTATCTCTAGTGAATTGCTGTTTTTGAGATCTGTTACACTGGTTATACATAGTTACTCTGTTGTCACTATTGCTACCATGGGAAGCTCATTATTCTCCTTCACTGTAATAAAACCGTCTAGTAAAAACACAGAGTAATAATGTAGAAAGATGTCATTGCCAGCTAATGAAGAAACTGAACCTTTAACTTTTTTTTTGTCATATTATAAAATTATCTGTGAATATTCAAATTAAATAGATTTCTATCATTAACAGTGAAAGGATCAAGCTCAGGTTATAATGTCACATTTTATATTTCATTTAGACTTGTAACATTATTTTTTTTTTCATTCACTCACTCAATTTATGCATTTAGTTTCATCTTCAACTTCCTATTTATGTATTTGGTTTTAGAATTTCTCACGTCTTTTATTTTTTTTTCCAGGATCTTTTTAAATAATCACCCCAACCACAACAGCAGCCACCGTCACCACCACCACCACCACCACCACCACCACCACCACCATCACTGCTACAACATAATAACATCAACAAAAGCAGTGGCAGCATAAAAAAAAAAACGTACCCGTATTTTCTGATCCCGGACAGACACTGCATCTTTCACACTAATTTCGTTTCTCCTACGCAAGCTCGTGTCTCCATTCCCTCCTCCTCCTCCTCCTCCTCCTCCTCTTCTTTTTCTTCTTCTTCCTCCTCCTCCTCCTCCTTCTCGACCAAGACAGAGACCACGGGAGCTGCAACTCGTGAAACTAATCTCAGTTGAACTTTTATAATAAATGAAGCGTCACGAGGGAGAGGCAGGAAAGAGACAATGTATTTTTTGGGAGAGTGAGAGAGAGCGAGAGAGGGAGAGAGAGAGAGTGGTAGGGGGAAGAGGGTGGGGTATAAATAGACGGACAGGTAAACAGCGACATAAATAAAAAGGGGGACAAAAAATAAGAATAGAAACACACCTACTCCCATGCAGACAAACAAACCCACGAGAAAACTCAAAGAAAATGTAACATGTGTACACCGACAAACTAACCACTAAGCAAACAGACACACAGACAGACAGCATGGTTAACTGAAAAAGAAGATTATTAGGTGGAGAATAAACTTTGACAGTCTTCAGGGGTATAATTTCACGTGTGTGTGTGTGTGTGTGTGTGTGTGTGTGTGTGTGTGCCATTTCCTTTTATTCAACCTAATAATTCGAGCGTTTCTTGGCCCATTGTCTTTATGCTCTCAATCTCACTGCACTTTCAGAGAGAGAGAGAGAGAGAGAGAGAGAGAGAGAGAGAGAGAGAGAGAGAGAGAGAGAGAAGAGAGAGAGAGAGAGAGAGAGAGGAGGGAGGGAGGGGACAACAAAAGCCTGCAAGAGAAGGAAAACAGTCAAAAGAATATGAAAAAAATAACATCAGAGAGAAAAGACGAAGTAAGAAAGAAAGAGAAAAAAAAATTAAAAGCAAGAAGAAGAAGAAAAAGAAGGAAAAAAAGAGGAGCAAAAAAATAAATAAAAAAAGAGCGGAAGAAGAGAGCAAGGGAGCGTCACGGACAGGAAAAAAAAAGGGGGAAAAAACAGGAAGCAGAGAGATGATGAAAAACGGAGTAGAAAGAAAGCAGAGAGAGAGAGAGAGAGAGAGAGAGAGAGAGAGAGAGAGAGAGAGAGAGAGAGAGAGAGAGCGTGGGGTTTGGGTGTTGATGGGTGTGGCTGTGAGTGTTGCTTAGTGGTGCAGGAGGTGGTGGCCCTGGAGGTGACGAGTGGTGATGACCTCAATTTTCTACACCATCAGAAACTCACGTGGGGATTGAAATAATACAGACTCTGGCCATTAATAAAATCTTCTAATTATACTCAAAACTCGTGGTGAAAATGCGTCCCAGTACTGAAGGGGTGACCAGGATTCCTACATGACTAACGGGGCAAAGAATCTTGAGAACCCGATTTATCATCTCTCTCTCTCTCTCTCTCTCTCTCTCTCTCTCTCTCTCTCTCTCTCTCTCTCTCTCTCTCTCTCTCTCTTCTTTGAAAATAGTACTTTTCTACAATACTAACGGGAAAATGAAGCTTCGGAATCTGGCTTCGAAAATGTGCAAAGTGCTTCTGAACACGAATCCAAGAGAGGTATAGCGACTCTCTCTCTCTCTCTCTCTCTCTCTCTCTCTCTCAAAAAAAAAGAAAGCGATTAATTATACGCTAGTGAGACAATGAGATAAATCGCTAAATAGATAGGAAAGTACATAAAACAATACGTCATAAGTAGTAGTAGTAGTAGTAGTAGTAGTAGTAGTAGTAGTAGTAGTAGTAGTTGTAGTAGTAGTAGTAGTAGTAGTAGTAGTAGTAGTAGTAGTAGTAGTAGTAGTAGTAGTAGCGATGGTGGTGGTAGTAGTAGTAGTAGTAGTAGTAGTAGTAGTAGTAGTAGTAGTAGTAGTAGTAGTAGTAGTAGTAGTAGTAGTAGTAGTATCAGTAATAATAGTAGTGGTTTCATATCATAATTAGTGTTCTCGTTGTACAAAGTGTCACGTGAGAACTCTATATAGGAAAAGACGGTGGTTTATTTGTGGCTGCGGTGGTGGTGGTGAGTGAAGGGTGTGACGCGGCGTGGTGGTGGCAACACTGGGGGCTGTGACGCTTGTATTGGTAGTAATGAGAGGTAATGTCAGAAGTATAGCAATATGGATACACACAGATGCTTGTCGGAACTTAGCACAGGGAGTGTCGGAACGAGAGAGAGAGAGAGAGAGAGAGAGAGAGAGAGAGAGAGAGAGAGAGAGAGAGAGAGAGAGAGAGATAAATAATTGGTCCAAAGTAATGAAAGTAATGAACCTTAGTTGTCACTGAAGTGTTGAAATGCATAGAAGTGTTACAGCAAAGGTTAAAAAGAGACAAGGACACTGATGCACTGAAAGAAGCTGAATATTTCTTTTACACACGAGAAGATTTGAAAAAGTGATCAATTAATGGAGGGAAAAATTACGAAAATGATGATAACTTTAATATTCACCAGATGTTTGTGGCACTGGGAAGTAATTGCATTTAAGTCCCAAACTGCTTAATTAGGAATACGAATATAGAGTCACTGCGCTACATTATCTTTCACATTGCTTTGGTGTATTGTTCACCTTATGAATCCCCACGAAAGACCACATGTATCATCCATCATAAACTCTGAAAATACATCCTACAAAAGAGAATTATTAAATTAAGTAAACAAAATCATTTCTAACCTCTTATACATCTCATTCCTCTATCACATTTTTTGTTTTTTGTTTTACGTCATTCTATCCTTGTTTTCCTTTCTCTTCCATTTTCTGTTTTTTTTTTCCAATAATTTTCTTCTTACTTTTACTTCTTTTCTTCCTCTCCTCGTCTCCTAGTTGTCCTTCGCAATAAATCTACTCTCTCTCTCTCTCTCTCTCTCTCTCTCTCTCTCTCTCTCTCTCTCTCTGGTTTTCCTTCATTTTTACCTCGTCCTTCTGGGTTTTGTTGTCCTCCTTTCTCCTATCCATGTTTTTCCTTCCTTTCCTTCCCCTCCTCCCTTCTCCAACCTATCCTCCCTTTCTTCATTTATTTCCTTTCCTCCACATCAAAGCATTTCCCCTTCCCCATCATTCCTTCCTTCATCCCTTTCCTCCTCCTTTCCTTCCTTCATCTCCATCAACCATTCCTTCATCTCCTTTCCTCGAACATTCCTAGCTATCCTCTTCTTCACCTCACTCAGCATTCCAACACCGAGTCACGTGATCTCAAGACCCACAGCACCATACGTCATGTAACTCCCGGGAATGGAGGCAAGGGCGTACACTCACTGGGGAGGAGCGGGGCGGGTTGGGGGGAGCCGAGGCACTGAGGCGGGGAAAGGAACAGGGACGGGGAGAGCTGGGTGGAGGAGGAGGAGAGAGGAAGGAAGGAAGGAAGGATGAGAGCGTGAGGCAAGACGGAGGCACTAAAACTCATGTAAATGGCTGACTCCTTTGGCCTTGAGCTGTGTTTATTAGTGGTAAAAAGTCAGGGTTGGCGTGGCGTAGGAGGAGGAGGAGGAGGAGGAGGAGGAGGAGGAGGATGAGGAGGAGGAGGAGGAGGAGGAAGAGGAGTAGGAGGAGGAGGAGGAGGGACTAGAAAAGATAAGAAAAAAAACGAAGGAAGAATAGAAAGAGGTAGAAAATGAAGGAATAAAAAGATAAAGGAACGAATAAAGAAACAGAAAGAGGAGGAGGAGGAGGAGGAGGAGGAGGAGGAGGAGGAGGTATAAGATCAGAAATACAGCAAAAAAAAAAAAAAAAAAAAGAAAGAAGATGCAAAGCGAAAGGATAATATACAGGTAAAGAGGGGAAGGAAGGAGGGAAGGAGGGGAATGGAGGGGAAGGGAGGGAAGATCAAGGAAGATGGAAAGTGAAGGGGGATAAGAAGGAGAGGAGGGAGGGAAAGGCAAGGAGGTAAGGAAGAGGGGGGAGGGGGAAGTGGAGGGGGAGGGGGGGAGGATGCTAATTAAGGTTGTGAGGGTCAGGGATATGTAAGATAATTAATGAAAGGTTTCCGAGTCCAAGGTTACTTTTTAGCCGCACCTTTGCTGTGTGTGTGTGTGTGTGTGTGTGTGTGTGTGTGTGTGTGTGCGTGTGTGTCTTGGTATTATGGCTATTAATGTTCTGACTTGCATAGAGCCTTCCTTACGTCAATAAAATCGTCCAATCACACCCCAAACTCGTGGTAATAATGTGTAATAATGTGTTTGGCACGTGGGACCGCCAGACAGAAGGGGAAGCTGTCAGTTTTGCTTCACGGGAATGTCAGACAGCACAAGTAGATAATGATTTAACATGATAACTAACAGATGTGTTTGTAGAATATTACACAGGTAGACAAGTGATGAATTACGTAGAAATAAATAAATGAATAAACAAGTAAATAAATAAATAAAAGAAAAAGAACCTTTAATAGTAAAGCAGACAGACTAACACACACACAGACGGACAGACAGACAGACAGACAGAAAGACAGACAGAAAGATACATATTTTGTGAGATGAAGAATATTTTTACTCGTGTGTGTGTGTGTGTGTGTGTGTGTGTGTGTGTGTGTGTGTGTGTGTGTGTGTGTGTGTGTGTGTGTGTGTGTGTGTGTGTGTGTGTGTGACATCAGAGCACACTTTCACTAACCTAAACTTGCAGGAGGAAAAGAAGATGGACTCTTTTTAGCACCAACATCTCTTTGATCCTCCTCCTCCTCCTGCTCCTCCTCCTCCTCCTCCTCCTCCTCCTCCTCCTCCCTGCTTTTAAATCCCACAAGTTGTCTTCTGTTATTTTTGTCGTAAACTTAACTGGACGTGTTTACTTCATCCCTTCACTTAGGGCAAACATGTATTTGAGTGTTAAAGAAAATGCGTATAGATGTAATTCAATGCGTATAAACATCACATATAAAAGTGTATCCCATAATGTGAGTGCTACTGGAAATTTACCCCAGAGCAACACTATATAAATGTCCCCCATGTAATAGTGTAAAAGAAAATGTATTAAAGAAAATCTATATTATTTATAGTATACTTCGCTTTATCGCCAAAACTTAACACCAATAGCTATAACCGAGACAGACATTGATATCATTCACCATTCACCATTCACCATTCATCTGCTTCGCACCTCAACGGTCAACATCACTACCTTGGTGGTGGTACAAAAACCAGACTCTTTAACATCACCCACTACAACAACTACTACAGTGTTCTATTCCCAGTCACGACACCAGCGTCTCTTTGGACATTACTCATCAAAGTATCAGTTTTTTGTTGTTTAAACCCAAGTCAAGGTATGAGGACTGAATGACGTTGCAGTGGTGGTATCAGAGAAGCAAATGTTCATCTTGATATCACCCATAAAGCCATAAAGTTATTAGCATGTTGTATTCTAAGCCCAAACCAAAATACAAGGACTGGGTTACGTTCCCTTGCTGGTATAGGTAAGAACAAGTGCCTCTCATGACATCAATAAGAGAGCTGTTACGAGACAATTGATTAATAACATCAGTAGGAATTCATGAGGTGTTTAGTAGCATCTGCCAGAAAGGAATGCATGAAAAAGAGTACATTTCCCAATTTCTACCCAGTTTAAGGATTTTAGGTAACTATTGAACAAGTAAAGATATCGTAGAGAGATCAGTCAGTAAGGAAAAATGGAACGGATAGCAATGAAAGGGTCTAGTTAAATAAGATTAGGTTAAATTAGGTTAGGTATTTTCCCGAGTCCCTCAATGATATAAATTTAGGGACATTGCACTTCTCCCCCCCTCCCCTCCCCTCCCCTGCATTCCCTTAGCCCAGTGTAAGTGTTGCTAGGGAGAACTCCAACAGTCACGTATTGGGGAGAGAAAGTGTGAGGAGAAGGATGGGGAGAGATAGTGGTGGTTTATTCGAGTGAAGGTTAAACAGCCTTCACTCCTGCTGCCATGTCGCGGAGAAATTAATAGGCGTGACTGAATATTCCACAGACAGCCCAAATCTTACCAGTAAATCTTCCGTTGTCGTATAGAAGATGGAGAGGGAGGGGAGGGGGGGGGGAATGCTTCATATTATTGTATTATTACATTTTACGAGCTTGAAGTGGTGATCTGAGTATTGATCTACAGTGGCCTTGTCTTACGAGTGATTTGCCAGAACATAGCAAGAACGGTGATGTTGCTATAAATAAGACGACAAAGGATTAAGAGAGGTGAACTACATTATTGTGGCGGGTGTGGTGGTGTTACTGTGTTCAGACAGACAGACAGACAGACAGACGGACAGAATATACTGACAAGCAAAAAGACAATGTGACACACAAACAGACGGACAGACAGACAGACAGAAAGAGACCAAGAATATACTGACGGGGAAGAAGACAAAGTGACAGACAGACAGACAGACAGATAGGAGGTTTCCATTAGGTGGTCTACAAAATTTGGGATTTGTTAACACTTGTGTGTGTGTACTATTCATGTTCATCTGTATGTACCATTCATTCTGTTCATCTGTACCATTCATTCTGTTCATCTGTACCATTCATTCTGTTCATCTGTACCATTCATTCTGTTCATCCGTACCATTCATTCTGTTCATCCGTACCATTCATTCTGTTCGTCAGTTACCATTCATTCATGTTCATCCCACATGTGTGTACCATTCATGTTCATCATTTGGCATCTGTCACCCCATGTGTATACCATTGTTACATACAGGAGAAGTAAAGATCATTAAGAAAGTTTCAGGTTCACTCCACTGGCCTGGGTGGTGGGTGTGTGTCACGGCACTGCCTCCTGACGCCAATACACTCCTACCTGGTGTGTTGGGGGGCACATTACCTCATCCAACTACACTCTGGCTAACTACAGTGTCTCAATAAGATTACGTTTTGATATAAGTTTTGTGGCTATTTCAATTGGTCAAACCTTTCCATTTGCTATATTTGTATTCCGGACAGGTTGAGATTTCATCCTAACTATTATAATTCATGTTTCAGAGCCATGAAGTTCCCGGCGGAGCAAAGAAGAGCTAAAATACAACTTCTTATGACGACTTTACTGATTTACTGATAAGGAAAGCTTCAAGACATTTATCTTTACCCTTGGCATAACTCTCTCGGACCGGGAAGGGAACTGGCAACTATGTAGGCTTTTTTTTATTACCTTGGTCAACTTGCCCACCTCACACAAAAATAGTAGTAGTAATAGTAGTAGTAGTAGTAGTAGTAGTAGTAGTAGTAGTAGTAGTAGTAGTAGTAGAAGTAGAGTGTAGTAATATTGTGTGTGGTAAGTGAAATGTGAGGTAACACACACACGGGGCACGCGAATGCAGGCACGCACGCGCACACCCAAACACGCACTCATGTACGCACGTACGCACGGGCGCACGAACACACACACACACACACACACACACACACACACGTACACATTAAATAGAATAGCTAGAGAGAGAGGAAAAAATAGAGAAAAAAAAGGAAAATGTTATCCCTTACAATGAACACAAGGAAAGTGTCCCAAACCACTGCACTGTACTACTACTGAAGGTGATTGATTCTAAGGAACTAGTAACAGCACCAATAGAATCACTAGCGATAATACAATCTCAAACAAAGAAATGAAAGAAAAAGGTGAAAGTACTTAAAAATTAGATAAGGTTAGAGACTTTTTTACTGACAAGATTTTTTCTTTTTTGGTGTGTGTGTGTGTGTGTGTGTGTGTGTGTGTGTGTGTGTGTGTGTGTGTGTGTGTGTGTGTGTGTGTGTGTGTGTGTGTGTGTGTGTGTGTGTGTGTGTGCATGTGTGTGTGTGGGTGAAGGCTCAAGGTAGATTGTGTGATAAGTAGCAGCAATTATATATAAAAAAAAGAAGATTATGGTAATGCATGACGTGTTTTTAGTGCTGGACCGCCTTTCTGGGTGTGACTGTGAAAGGTATGGGAAGATGACAGTGGGGGGGGGAGGGGGGGGAGGGAGGTAGGAATTATTATTATTATAAGTTTTTCGACAGAATTTTTGTTAATACACACACAAAATAGGATACTTAAAAGTCAAAACAAAATACTACAGGAAAAGTATTACATTCATCATCAAAATCCTGTCTAAATAATAATAACAGTTACTACATCTTTCAAAAGACTCTCTCTATAAATCACTTGAAGGAACAGTGCAGAACATCACGTGGCTATGAAAGTTAACTGAAGAAGAAATTATATGAGAGGAAATTGATAAGATGGGATTGTAAACTTCTACAGGAGGGAGATTGGCAGACTCTTCCCCAAGCCATCTGGTACTCAGACACCTTCCTTGTCTCCACCAAGACCTGCAAATCTAACGGGTCACTTTCCACCAATTATTGTATCCCGTGGCCACAGCATTCATAACATCTGAGAACCGAAGAAGAGTCTACTGAACAAAGCCACTAAGAACACCAAACCAATGTCTCACCGATTTACTACAAAGCTAAACCATCACAATAATAACAACAACAACAACTGCTACTACTACAACTACTATCCACCACCACCATCACCTCCAGCTAGGCATAGGGGCCCACGGGCCTGTGATTTCCTTCATCAACAAATCAAGGAAGAGTGAAGAAGGAGGAGTGAGCGATCGGCGCCTGGCGTTGTTTGTTGTGCAGGTGAAGGAGTGTCGAGGAGGAAAAAGGCCTTTAATCACCCTTGTCATGAGGGTCACCAGTGTTGCGCATCCACACAACACGGGAGAGACCACGGGACGCCCCTGGAAGTAAGTGAACGTTGTGGACAGGTGTGTTGTGGTCACCTGGAGAGGAGAGGAGGGAAGGGCGGGGCAGGCACTCCCCCTGTGAAAGGCGGCCTGCAGGTATATAAGGCGTGGCCTGGACGGGACTGGCAGAGACACTGGGGCTGAAGGCAGTGAGCAAACAACACCACCCACCCACCACCATGAAGTTCTATGTGAGTAGCAGCAGCAGCAGCAGCAGCAGCAGTAGTAGATGCTGGCTGCCACTCACACGGCGCTGCATTCACTTCCTCACTCACTCACTCACTCACTCACTCCTACCTAATGCAGTCTTTGCTGACTGACCACGTCGTACATGCTCTTCGAGTGACTGACTCATTCTATAATATGTTCACTTTTAGGCCAATGTACTACTGGTTCACTCACTCTTCCTTCTACTACTTTGATCCCATTGGATTCAGCGTCAGCACACACACACACACAGTGCAGCAGTGTGGCGAGACGACCATGCAGCAGTGGTGACAGCAGTGTCTCTCTCTGTCTCTCCCGTGCAGGTGTGTGCAGCTGTGGGCCTCCTGGCAGTGGCGGCGCTGGTGCACGCCGACCCTGAGCCCGAGGCCCTGGCTGAGGCTGACCCTGAAGCCTCCCACCCCTACTACCACCACTACGGCCATCCTTACCGCTACTACGGATACTACCACCACCGCCACCACAAGCGCTCTGCTGAGCCCGAGGCTGCGGCCGATGCTGACCCGTCCAGACACTCCTACTACGGCCACCCCCACCACTACTACGGCTACTACTCCCACAGCCACCACAAGCGTTCTGCTGAGCCCGAGGCTGCGGCCGATGCTGACCCGTCCAGACACTCCTACTACCACCCCTACAGCTACCCCAAGTACTACTACAGCAGCCACCCCTACTACTACGGCTACTCCCACCGCCACCACAAGCGCTCTGCTGAGCCCGAGGCTGCGGCCGATGCTGACCCGTCCCACCCCACCTACAACAGTCACCACGGCTACCACGGCTACCACCACGGTCACTACGGCTATTACAGCCATCCCTACCACTATAGCTACCCCCACTACTACGGCCACCCCCACCACAACCACCACAAGCGGTCTGCTGAACCTGAGGCTGCTGCCGGTGCTGACGCGTCTCACCACAGCTACTACGGCCACCACGGCTACCACAGCCACCCCCACTACTACAGTCACCCCCACTACTACAGCCACCCCTACTACTACAGCCACAGTCACTACCACCACAAGCGTTCTGCTGACCCTGAGCCCAGCGCTGACGCATCTCCTGAGCCTGGCAGCGACACATACTAGCCGCCCTCTCCCTCTCGGCGGCGGCGGCAGGGGCCTGTCTGTCTCTTGACAACATCGAAACGTTTACCCGAGGCGGCTGAGGGAGGGACAACCACACTTGCGGTAGAACAGTCCGGTTCTGCTCACGCTGGTTTTTCTCGCGCGCAGGTGTCGCCCCAGACGCCCCGGGGCACCCGGGTGAGGCGCCGCCCCGCCCCGGCACCCTCACCCACTCGCCTGAATAAAACTACATTCCCTCCACTCATGTCCTTGTCTTCATGTACCCTCATCACTATGATGTACTGTACACCTACTACCACCACTACTACTACTACTACTACTACTACTACTGCTATCTTGTCACATTAGCTGGTGATAACCACCAAAATAAGCTCCACCCAAACACACTAGCCCTAACACAATATATTATTAAAAGTCACACTATATAACCTAATGTATGAAAAGTTGTGTGTGTGTGTGTGTGTGTGTGTGTGTGTGACCACCCACCACCTTGATTGTTTCTGTCTGTGGGGCAGCTGCTCTACCAGGTGAGGAGCGGCAACCCTCCTCAGCTGGGTGGGTGGGTGGGTGGGTGGGTGGTGCCGCTACGCAGACCTGCACTATGGATCTGCGCCTCTCGCCGTGGAGACGAGCCATGCAGGCATTGCCAACCCACCGCCAATGGCCACCTTTACATTCCTACATTAAACAAGAAAAAAAAAAGGAAATGTATCGGCCAGCGAAGCGGAGAGCCTCGTGAAACAGCCTGGCTGCAGCAGTGCATGACGGTCTGTGCACTGTGGGGCTCTATATACACGGCAACATGCGGTAGCAGCAGCAGCAGCACACACACACACACACACACACACACACACACACACACACACACACACTGCTTGCGTGTGCGTGTGGGCTTCTTCCGATAACCCAACATGGGTAACTGACACCATTTCAAAAAATAGTGTAAGTAAATTGATATTGTGTTTCCTTGTGTAGATTGATGTGTACTTTATACTTCCTAGCAAGACTTGAATGAAAATTGACGAAGGAAGTTACAAGAGAAAAATGTTAAACAACAAGAAATTGTCATGGGTTTGAGCGTTGAGAAGTAGTTGTATTATTATTATTATTATTATTATTAGTAGTAGTAGTAGTAGTAGTATTGCTATTATTATTATTATTATTATTATTATTATTATTATTATTATTATTATCATTATTATTATTATTATCATTATTATTATCATTAGTAGTAGTAGAAGTAATAGAAGTACAATGTAGCAACAGTGTGTGTGTAACAACTGTTCAGTGAGGTTATACAGCGCATACGCCCACGTAGATACGCACTCACGCACGCACGCACCCCGCACACGCACCCATGTACTCTACCCACCTACGCACGGACGCGTACACCATCACACGCACTTCATATACGCACGTACGCACGCCCACACGCACACACGCATACGCACAGGCCCCCTCACATACGTACATACACACATACACACACACACACACACACACACACACACACACACACACACACACACAAAGCAGCATCAAGAGAATAAATTGTGATAATACGTTGTTAATATGATTCTTTACTAATTTTTTTCATTTGCCAGTTTTGCATGCGTGTGTGTGTGTGTGTGTGTGTGTGTGTGTGTGTGTGTGTGTGTGTGTGTGTGTGTGTGTGTGTGATGGACAGGCACAGTAAAGACATCAAAGAGAGTGTGAGAGGATTTGGCAAGGGGGGGGGGGGAGAAGAAGTGATCCCTTATCCTCCCTCCTTTGATTAAACATTACCCCCCCCCTCTCTCTCTCTCTCTCTCTCTCTCTCTCTCTCTCTCTCTCTCTCTCTCTCTCTCTCTCATACATCATTACACATTCACACATATATTTCATAATTCTCGTTCCTTTTGTTAATTTCTTTCCTTTTCCTTCCCTTTGTATTGATAAAATTTACCTTCACCTATTTAATATTTCAAAATAATTCCCTATATATTGTTTTTTTATTTAATTACATATTTTCACCTCTTCATTTCACTTCTTTATTTTTTATTTTGTAGTTTTGATTCTCTACAAGTTTCCATTTCACTGCCGTTGTTTTATGTCTGTGTTGAAGTAATTGCTCAGTTCCTTATAAATACATTGACATCTGGTATTTACTATTTGCTCACTCTATCCGGTGTTAATTGTTCACTATCTATCCATCTTTGTTCAATCTATTGTTTGTTACTTGCTCACTCTATCTGCTGTTAATAATTATCTATCCATCTGTTATTCATCTATTGTTTATCATTTGCTCACTTCTTCATTGTTACATTGTTAACTGGTGATTATCATCCATATATTTTCATTCAAGGTTGTTATTTTATTTATCTATTTTTTTTTTTTTTTTTTGGGGGGGGAGGGCAGGTTATATTTGCATTCCATTCTGAAACAGTTGCATTTATTTCTGATCATTTGGTCTTTAATCTTGCAGTATGTCCACTCAATTGTGCTGTACCTGCAGTGATTTCAGTTATAATTACAACAATCTGTTATGTTTCCACCCATATCTACTACATTGGCATCAATTTCTGTTACATTCACATTCATTTCTATTTTCATTGACCTATTCCTGCCACACCCCTCCCCCCACCCCCACCTCATCGTTCGTAACACAGCAAGAGTGGTCAGTCAGAAGGCAGCAGCACGCGGCGCCCTTCCTCCCCCAACACTCCAGGGAGGGAGGGTGGGTGGGTGGGGGATGAGTCGCCAGCACGCCCCTCCTCCCCTTCCGAGGCTATTCCTGGCCCGGGCTGACTCATGACTGATGGAAAGCCTCTCACATGATTAAACTGAGGCAGTGTAAGCAACAGGAATATTCTCAGTGCGTGTATGTATGCATGTGTGTGTGTGTGTGTGTGTGTGTGTGTGTGTGTTTACGTATGCCTGTCCCCGTGTCTGGCCTGCCGTCCATCACCGTCTGTGTCAAGGCGCGGTACACACTGGAGCTGTTCCCGCCAAGAGGAACACCTGACGAGGAGAGCATCACGAGGTATGGAGTTATTATTATTATTATTATTATTATTATTATTATTATTATTATTATTATTATTATTATTAGTGCGTTATCAATTTCAGGAAAGGTATCCCTCCTCCCCCCCCCCTCTCTCTCTCTCTCTCTCTCTCTCTCTCTCTCTCTCGTCTGACTCATTCAACTAAAAAAAGAATAAAGAATAAAGAAGAAAACTTATGATAACTTGTCCAAACACACACACACACACACACACACACACACACACACACACACTGACACACACACACACACACTGACACACACACACACACACACACACACACACTGACACCATACGGGAAGTCACTCTGCACTAAATTTAAATCCATTTCCTCACAAGATTACGTTAGAATGGATGCAATTAAGATGCGCATTAAGGTGAAGGAAGCGTGTTTGTTTACATTGATGGCGTCGGATTAACTCGCCTGCTTGGGGGAGGACACTCTTGCCGTGCTTTATGATGCCACACAGGAACACTAAGAAGGAGAAAACGGGAAATGCAAGGACTTAACCCCCTTTCAGTACTGGGACGCATTTTTACCGCTAGTTTTGAGGGTGATTATGTAGGCGACTTTATTGACATGAGGAAGGGTCTATGGAGGTCACAAGAGTCATGGCTAGAGTCTGTATCGTTTTAATCCCCACATGAATTTTTGAAGCTGCATAAAATCGACAAATAATAAGCTGAATAAATATGAAAAAAGGCGTCCCAGTATTGAAGGGGGGTTTGATATAGAACACAACACGATACGTCTCTTCCCAGCAGCCACCCAGTCAATCAGTCAGTCGGTCAGTCAGTCAGTCAGTCAGTCACGTAACCTGTGCTTTCATTCCATTCCACCCAAGCCGTGACATAATCAAACAAATACCAACACCCACAAGAAGAAAAAAAAACAATATCCTACATTTAGCGGTGTTTGGCTTGGCTAGCGGAGGTCCTGCTGGTGGATAAGGGCATGGCTCAGTGTGTGGCAAGGAGGCGAGGCAAGGCGGGGCGGGGCGGGGCGTGGCGGGGCGAGGCGGGGCGGGGCGCGGCAGGGGGCAGGCGTGTAGCGAGTCACACCTTGAAATATTCGTGTGTGGCGGGCGGTATAGTGGCCAATGAAAGTTGTTACTGAGGAGGCGAGGGGCGGGGGAGGTGAAGGGAAAATACAAGAGGGTAGGAGAGGAAAGACGACATGATGGGGAGGAGAGAAAAGGGAGAAAAGATGAACGAAAGGTAAAGAGCAAAGAGGGGAAAGAGGGGAAAGGTGAATATGAGAGGAAAAGGGAAGGAAAAGATGGAAATGCGAATAATGGGAAGAAAGAGAAGGAAAAGAGGGGAAATACGAACAAGGAGAAAAGAGAAGGAAAAGAGGGGAAAGGTGATTAAGAGGGAAAGAGAAGAAAAGGAGAGGAAATATGAACATGGGAGAGAAAGAGAAGGAAAAGAGGAAAAATACTAATACGGGGGAAAAGAGAAGGAAAAGAGAGAAAAAATGCGAATATGAACGAGAATGAGAAGGAAAAGAGGGGAAATACAAACAAGGGGGAAAAGAGAAGGAAAAGAGAGGAAGGACGTTGTGAGTTGTTTCCACCAGTCATCTTTTTATCCCCAACCTCCTCCTATCCCCCCCCCCCCTCCCCACCACCACAGTCTGCTAACTATATACAGGGGGGGGGGGGGGAAGGGCCTTATGCGTCTATGTATGGAGTCTGCTTCAGTTCATGTCTCTCTCTCTCTTTTAGATAGGGAGGATCGAGAGCTTTTCGTCTTATCAACTCTTCTCTTAGTGACTGTCTTCAACAACCCCCCCCCCCCTCTCTCTCTCTCTCTCTCTCTCTCATACCGCCGCAGTGTTGTTCCATTTCCTACTATCTTTTACCGCTATTTTCATGCCAACTGCTTCTCTGGTCTGACTGCATGCCTCCCTCCCCTCCCCTCCTCCTGCTGTGAGCCTCTCTCTATACAAGACTCTATTCTTTCTCCTTCCTTCCCTCACTCCTATTCTGTCCAACTCTCTAATGCAAGAGTTAAAAGGTACTCCTAATCTCTCATCAAAGCCTTTCTCTGTGGACTCCTTCCTATGGCCGTAACTTTGTTCAAGATGGAGGTTTTAAGACACTTCTCCTCCAGTAACTGGTATTTAATTAAGGGAAACATTTTTACTTATGTTTTACTCAAAGTTTGTTGTTCTTGGCCAGTAGCTCTCTTACATGCAATCAATAAATAGATAAATAAATAAATAAATAAATAGATAAATAAATGAAAAAAAGAAAAAGGGAGGAAAGCAAAGAGAGGAAAGACCAAAAAAAAAAAAAAAAAGTAAGATGAAGAACGAAGGGAGAGGAGGGAAAGGGAGGAAAAAGACTGAAAAAGACTTAAGCTTGGGCGAAACTAACTGAGCTGAACACAACTTTTTTTTTTTTTTTTTTTTCAAGATAAGCACAAGTGAAAACCATCAAACCAAACGTGAATAATAAGAAAAAAAAAAAAAAACATACAAACACACACACACACAAAAAAAAAAAAGACGAAACGAAAGAAATTAACGTAATGTAGAAAAGATAAAGTAAATAAGAGGTGTGTGTGTGTGTGTGTGTGTGTGTGTGTGTGTGTGTGTGTGTGTGTTGGAGAGGGAGGAAGTGTTGAGGAGGAAAGGAGGAAATGTGAATTAGTAGAGAGGGAGGGAAGTGAGGGAGGGAGGGAGGGAGGGAGAGAGAGAGAGAGAGGGGGGGGGGAAGTCAGTGGAGAGGGAGATAGATAGGGAGAGAAGGGAGGGACAGAGGGAAGGAGACGATAAAGACAGGATAAACTAAATAGAAAGAAAACACACGAAATAGAAGAAGAAAAAGCTTAGAGAATGAATAAAAAGTACATAAAAAGTAAAGAAGTAATAAAACATGATAAAAAGAAGAAAACAGAAGAGAATATTGAAAGAGAGGTAATAAAGATAGGAGGAGAAGACAAACCTTGGAAATGGAAAGAGAATAAGAGAAGAAAATATACAAAAGAGGAGATAAGAGAGAAAACAATGAAGAAGGAGACAAACGAGAGAGAGAGAGAGAGAGAGAGAGAGAGAGAGAGAGAGAGAGAGAGAGCATATCCAAAGAAAACCATTATATTTCAGCTCCTTTGCTTGGCGTTCTCTCACACCCTCCTCTCACTCTCCCTCTCTCTCCCTCTCCCTGCCCATCTGGAGGCAAAGGAGGAGGGAGAGGGCGGGAGTGCGTGAGAGCGGAGAGAAAGAGAATGGGGAGAAATGAAGGAAAAGAAGACTGGAGAAAGGAGGAGGAGGAGGAGGAGGAGGAGGAGGAGGAGGAGGAGGAGGAGGAGGAGGAGGGAGAGGAGGAGGAAATAAATGGCTCTACTTTGAAAAAATGAGGGGCGGAGGAAGAAAACTATTGTAAGGAAGAAGAAGAAGAAGAAGAAGAAGAAGAAGAAGAAGAAGAAGAAGAAGAAGAAGAAGAAGAAGAAGAAGAAGAAGAAGAAGATCTGTTCCCCATCAACACACACAAGACTGAGGAGTGAGTTCATAAAAGAGTTCAGAATCATGACCAGTTTTGATGACACGAGCTGCACCAAACATTTCACGTTAGATCCTTCAAATTCACACGACAGGAAACAGCTGCAACATTTCTGACCAATATTTCAACTCTCATGAATAAAAAAATAAAATAAAAAAGAAGAAGAAAAGGAAAAGGTAAACAAAAAAAAATCTAGCGTGTAGTTAATGTATATATATGGAATGAACTTAACATCCTCGAGACGTGATGGATTGCAATACACCACAAGAAACTTTTAACGCCATCTTCTTCATCAATATTTTGCCTCCAACCCGCAGTTTACAGTGTTTGTTTGTCAGGTATTCCTTGCCTTTGAGGGATGAAGGCACCTCACTTCACTGATTTCCAACGTTTCCTTTAAAGATTTCCTTCAATTTTTCTTCCTACAACCCCGTAAGGTATTTATTTCTGACCTGTTTTCCTGTACGGCTTATGCAGGAGGGAGTGGAGGGGTGGGGAGAGAGACTTTTGCTTTACTGTCCCTTCCTTCCACAATCACCTCTGCTGTTCTTCTATATAACTCTATGTAAGTCACTTTTATCTACTTTACTTTAGTCATTTTCCTCGAGACTTCCTTTAAATTTACTCTGGATAAGCGGAAGTTCATTTCAGTGACGCGACAGAGGAAAGAGGAAAGAGGAAAGAGGAAAAAGGAGGAGGAGGAGGAAGAGGAAGCCCTGTTTACTCCCCAGCGGGCTGAGGATAACCCTGTGTTTACAACGGCGCTGCGGAAGTGCTCCCCACACCCCACCCCACCCCACCACGCCCCCACCCCACCCCACCCCCCATCCCACTCAACACTTCCCCACACGCGTCGCCGACACTTGGGGACAAACGATAAAACAGAAAGCGAAGTGAGATCAAAGAAACGGATAAAGAAGAGAAAACATTGAACGAATAAATGAATCAATAGAAGGGAAAGGGAATCCGGAGAAAAGCAAGTTGGAGATAATCATGAGCGTTACATTGTTAATCTAGAAAACGAAGTGAGTTCAAAGAGACAGAGAAAAAAGAAAAAAAAGTTGAAAATTTAAGATCAATAAAAAGGGGAAAGAAGATGTAAGGAAAAAAAAACATGTTAGGGAGAATGATAAGCGTTAGTTTGTTGATCTAGAGAAGAAGAAGATCTGTATTGTTAAACTCTACAGTTGAATATAAAAGATAATATAATGGAAATATAAAAAAAGCAGAAAATATTAATGGGAATCTAGAATTTCCGATTTTTGAAAGATTTATTCATTCATCTTTTTTTAAGTTTGGAATGTCTTGAGTCTAAAAGCAAGTGGAATTTAAAAGAAGTCAAAGGAAAAGAGAAAGATGAAAAAAAATGCTTCCAGAGATTTGAGAAAAAAAAAAGAAGGAAGAAAAAGCAAAAGAAAAAAAAAAAAAACGAGGAAAAAAATCGAAGTTTGTATATTTCCCCAACAGATTAAAGCCATGAGCAGCCTTTTCAAATTCTCTCTCTCTCTCTCTCTCTCTCTCTCTCTCTCTCGCTCTCTCTCTCTCTCTCTCTCTCTCTCTCTCTCTCTCTCTCTCTCTCTCTCTTTCCTCCCCTCTTTTCTCCCTGCTTCTGGTTCCTGTTCATTAATTCAGGTATTTATGCCTCGTGCGGTTTATTTGAAGAAGAGGAAGAAGAGGAGAAAGAGGAGGAGGAGGAGGAGGAGGAGGAGGAGGAGGAGGAGGAGGAGGAGGAGGAGGAAGGAGTGACGGGAGGCAGATGGCAGGTTAAGGCAAGGCAAGGCAAGGCAAGGTAAAGCAAGGTAAGGTAAGGTTTAATGAGCATTCTGTCCGTCATTTAAATCTCTCTCTCTCTCTCTCTCTCTCTCTCTCTCTCTCTCTCTCTCTCTCTCTCTCTCTCTCTCTCTCTCTCTCTCTCTCTCTCTCTCTCTGATAACAACATCAATACTCAATATTCCTAACAAGCACAAACACTTTATTGACCTTGAAACTACGGAATTATGGGACAAAGTTGCCATGGTAACGAGAGAGAGAGAGAGAGAGAGAGAGAGAGAGAGAGAGAGAGAGAGAGAGAGAGAGAGAGAGAGAGAGAGAGAGAGAGAGAGAGATAAACAGCGAAGATTTATTACTCAAGAAGAGGATAATTATAAACACACAGATGAATGGAAGGAGTGTGAAAAGACAGATGAAGAGAGGAAGACCGGAAGAGGAGGAGGAGGAGGAGGAGGAGGAGGAGGAGGAGGAGGAGGCGGAAGAATGACTCCAAACGATTTATTAATAGAGTTTTTTTTTTCCTTCCTTCCTTCATTTCCTAACCATTTCTAGAAGTGTTGCAGGGGTGAAGGAAGGAATGAAAGAATGAAGGCAAGAAGTCAGCTGAGTGAAGGAAGGGAAGTGTTCAGTCCATTGATTAGTGCTTATAGACTGACTCACTCACTGATCAACTAACTGACTGACTGGCTAACGTACTAACTAACTGAGTGTCTAATACAGGACTAAGGTAGAAAATTAATGGCCTTTTTCGTTATTTTTGTTCCTTTAGGCCAGCTTCCCCTAACTAACTTACTAACTACCTAACTGACTAATTGACTGAAGGATTGACTGATCGTCTAAAACAACTGACCATCTAACAACTAACTATTTCATTAACTAACACTGACAAATGACTGATGGAATGACTAATTATTGAGTGACTGGCTACCTACATTGACTAACTGCTTAATTGACCACCTGCCGCAATGAATGAAAGAGGGAATGAATGACTAAACTACTTCACTGACTAACTGGTTGACTATACATTCCACTGCCTGACTGACTGACTGACTGACTGACTGCAAAGGACAACGACACAGTGATTGGCTGGAGCTATTAATATTCCACACAAGATTCTCTGGCGTGATTGACTGAGTGATGCATGACAGCCACAGACAGGCCAGGCTATAGGAGTAATAATAATAATAATAATAATAATAATAATAATAATAATAATAATAATAATAATAATAATAATAATAATAGATGATGATAATAACAACAACAACAACAACAACAACAACAACAACAACAACACAACAACAACAATAATAATAATAATTATAATAATAATAGTACTAATGATGATGATGATAATAATAACAATAATAATAATAATAATAATAATAATAATAATAATAATAATAATAATAATAATAATGATAACAATACTATTGATAATAATAATATCAATATTAATAATAATAATAATGAAAATAATAATGATTAAATAATTATGATATTAATAAGTAATAATAATAATAATAATAATAATAATAATAATAATAATAATAATAATAATAATGGTAATAATAATAATAATAATAATAATAATAATAATAACAATAATAATAATAATAATAATAATAATAATAATAATAATAATAATAATAATAACAATAATAATAATAATAATAATAATAATAATAATAATAATAACAATAATATTAAATAGTGAAAGTAAAAACCCATAGAAAATAGAAAAATGGCCAAGGGACAAGGGGTTAAAGATATGGACATTGTCTAGTGATTGACGAGATTATACTTTTTAATCTACTTTTAAATTGGTGTATTGTAACCATGACTAAATTGTTTAGCCAAAAAAAAAAAAAAAAATCAGATTTGGGGTCCAAGGTAGGCAAGGGAATTTTGAAGGATTGTTAGGTTACGAGGGGATACCCTTAAATTTTCATGATTTCGGACGAAATAGCCATGTGGATTGAGTTTTTTTTTTTTATGTTTTTTTTACATTTTAGTACCAATTTGTAAAATGGATGATTGGGATTACTGGTTAACTCTTGTGTTAGTGAGTTGGATAGAATAGGGGTAAAAAAAAGAAGGAAGGAAGGAAAACTGAATCTATCAAGCGATGCAACATTCCGGCGAAGAGAGAAAGTTGATGGGACGAAAAGCTGTTTGAAAAAGGTTGTGCGAGTGGAATCTTTCATTCATTCGAAAAGTACACCGTTCATGGATTGACAAGGCCATTGTAAAGAGTTAAGAACTGGAAAGACTGAGAAAAAATAGCAGAGACGACTCAGAAGGCCTAACTTCATAAAAGCCATTTTAGCCTGACATGAGATATGAAGTTTTCATTTTAGGAGAAACCGATGCTATACTTTGAGAAGAGGGGGGAAAGTTGGGTGTCATTAAGAAAAGGATAGTTGTTTGGTAGGTTGTGTCGAGTTGATAGGTGGAAAAAGTGAGTTTTTGAAGCCTTGCACACTACCAAGTTTTCTCTGATGCAATTAGAAAGCTTGATAGATCAGACGTCAGGCGTTCTGTAACGTTCCTGCGTGAAATGTTATCTTCTTGAAGGGGGACGTTTCTGGAAAGACGTGCAAAGTGTAAGGTGGTATAATCAACGTAGGAATGGATAGGGGAATAAGTTTGGTTTAGAAGATAAACAATAAGTAGTGAACGAGAGTAGGTGATAGGACAGTACCCCAAGGAACATCATTGCTAATAGATTTAGAAAAAAAAAAAAAAAAAACAGTAGTCGTCTGGCACAGAAACAACAGAACGGTTGGAAGGAAAGCTTGAGGTGAAGTTGCAGAGATTAGCATAAAAACGGTATAAAAAAAAAAGAAGAAAAAAAAAAAGGTGAATGGGGGAGGGGGGGAGGTTAAAGCTATAGGGTGGTATTTTGAGGGATTACAACAGTAACCCTTTTTAGGGACAACGTGAATAATAGAGAAAAAGAGTGCTTTCCACTTTGGAAGTTAAATAGTTAAAGAATTTACTATAGAAAGATGAGTTAGGAGATATATATAGAACACAAATAAATCTACTACGAGAGAGACTTGTAAATCGAAGGCAGATGGTAGTAAATTCGTAAGATTTCTTCAGAGCAAGGATACGACAAAGGCACTACTCTACATGAATATGTACCAGATTTAACATTTTGATTAATTTTGGTAAATACAGACACTATAGGATCTATGTTATGATAAAAAAGAAAAAAAAAATAGGCTACCTGATCCCATTTATTCATAATATATATATATTTTTTATTGACCCAGTTTAAAACACTTATTTGGATTTGTAATGCATAGTGTCTGAAGATGAGATTCTTTACATCCCGAAATGTTACTGCTTAATGAAGATTGTGAAGATTTCACTGTGGCTCTTTTTTTTTTATCTCCCTATGTTTTACACCGGCGGATCAAC
>JAHFWG010000334.1:0-14765 GCA_020233015.1 Callinectes sapidus | reverse complement strand
TCTCTCTCCTCTCTCTCTCTCTCTCTCTCTCTCTCTCTCTCTCTCTCTCTCTCTCTCTCTCTCTCTCTCTCTCTCTCTCTCTCTCTCTCTCTCTCTCTCTCTCTCTCTCTCTTAAGTGGACCCGTTGAGAAGACGTAACACTCTTTCCGCCAGCCCTCGCCTTGCCTCGCACTTTGTTTACCTGCGCCAGCTGTTGCCTGACACCCTCTCCTGCCATTCCTCACCAGCCACACACGAGACCTACGTGTTGGTGACCTGCGAGGGGAAGGTGTGAGTGTGAGGAGGCGGTGGTGAGCAGCGAGATGGGCGTTATGGGGCGTGTGGTGGCGGCGGATGACAGCCTGCAGGACAAGCTGACAGCCCTGGCCAAGGGAGGCAGCTTTCAGATCGGTCTGCTCATAGGGCAGGTGGGAACAAAGCAACCTAAAGAGCTGTAGTAAAATAACGTTATTCTTTCATTCCCAAGTGGTTAGGTTTAATTCAGCTCATTCATTCTTTTACCAGTCCCTTCCATGTGTAGATCAGGTGTTAGATTAAGTTGTGAAATGTTCTAGATTGTTTGAATGATAGTTATCCCTTATACCTTGGGATAAAATGAGTGAACCATTTAAATACACGTAGATAACTCGAGGACGCATCAGCTGACTGACCTGTCTCACTATTGCTACTACCACTCCCAATGCTTCCTGGGAGAGTGGGAGAATCATCATCACTTATTGACTCATTGACAGTTAAGGGAATTTATTCGTCACTGTTATCACCATAGACATCAAATTCAGTTCAAAGACAATGAGCGTCACCACCTCCACCTCCTCCCACTCCATCACACCAGCTGCACCATGCTTACTAAGATAAAAATAACAGTTCTCAGTATTGTCATGCATTATGATATATTTCCGAACTACTCACTTATCCATGGAAATACATGTGTATCCTCTATCTCATCTAGAAATTGCTAAAAAAATTATGAAATGCAGCACAACACCTCACCATGGACGCCTCTCCTGCGCTTCCAAAAATGAGTTACCAGTCACCAGTTACTCATTAGTGGTTGTGACTTAATGCTGTGTCTTATCTTCAGTGTCACCATTTCATATTCATGATGGTGATTTATTGTTGATGATTTGGTGTGTCATTCATTTCTGATCAATATTTATTTATATATGTATTGATTTATCTTTCACTAACACCATCGCACCTTAGTGATGATGGCTTGACGTGCTTTGTGTCTTGCTGTCGAAGTTCAACATTCTCTGACATGCACATCCTGTCTCAGAACATGAGTGAGAAGGACATTGTTGTCCATCTGGCTCCCACACCTGTGCCAGATGAGGGAGACCTGAGTTCAGAGGAGGAGGAAGCAGTGCCGAGCCCCAGACATGAAGCCAACAAGCCCAAGTTCCCTGATTCCATCCCCAAGGTGGTGGAGAGCACAGTGTCCCAGCATGCTCGACAGGTGAGCCACTATCATCTTCTTGTTCTTATTTACTTATATTCTTACAGGATTGAGTCATGCTTGTAATATTCCATCTATCAAAGTTAATTTGATGCACTCATCTTTAAAGCTGTGAGTGCTTTTGTATGTGTGTGTTTGTTCTTATCAAATTGCATTTTTTCCGGGATTGGGTCAAACTTGTAACATCACATCTCCATGTTTATCATTAAAGTTGTGAATGTCCTTGCACACAACTTTCTTAGTCAGTGCATTCCATTGGCACATTCCTCTGCCAGAAAACTATGTAAATGTGCGTTAATGCCCTACATATGCACATGATCATATATTTCAAATCACGGTCACAGATCAAACAAGAAATCATTACTCAAAACTGAGAAGTGTTCAGAATAAAGCAGCAGGTGTTTTCCAGGTGGTGCGAATGCTGCCCGGTGGCCTTGACATCATTGGGGTGTATGTGGTGACACCCCTCGCTGACTTCACCACCTCCACCAGCCAGTCCAAGCTGCGCTCCATCCTGGCAGCCACACACAAAACAACCTCAAGGATCCTTCTCGAAACAGCAGAGACGAGGACAGAGAAAGTTATCCTTCATGTGTGCACACAGTCCTTCAAGTGAGTGTTGTCTTCATGCTCAATATTCATAATACTGCTGTTGGGATGTGTGGTATGTTAATAGTTCATCAGCATCCTCAAAGCACACAAGACAATTTTTTGATTTAATGTGGTCATGTGAATAATGAAGTATATAATATGTTTGTAACAAAAAAGCAAAAGATGGAAACTTGGTTTGAGATGCTTATGTTTGACTTCAGACAAGCTCAAAGCCAGAAATTGTGGCACTAGTAAATGTTTTGCTGATTTTCTTGTTAGTTCATATATTTCTAGAGTAGTATTTAATTGTGCATGAGACCGTTCCTTTCCATGAGGGGGTGGTGGACAGTGGTGGTGGTGTGAATGATGTATGTATAAGTACCCAATGTATGATTAGGGTTTAGAAATTAATAGATGGATTTGATCTTTTGGGCTGTATTTAGAAATCTTTGCTCTCACCACAACTGTTTTCTAAGGCCACAGAGATGATTAGCATGGTTTTCAAGAGTGTTTCTTCTCTTAGTAATGTAAAAATCTTGTCAGTCTGCCTCTAGAATTGTAAAAAAAAGCTTTCAAAAACTCATGTCAATTTAAATAAAGCCCTTTGAAATAGTGGAGCTGAAGCATATAAGTGTTTGAGAATACAAGTCCTTTCCACCCACAGAATCGTGTGTAAGACGCTGGACATTTCTGCCACGGCTTCAAGTGCACAAGAAAATGCTGACCTCAAGTTCCAGCGAGGTGGCAGCAAATGGCAGCAGCTCAGTTATGCTTACAACGTCAATCTTAACTTTTGGCTTCCCAAGGACAAGCCATCACAATCACTCTACAAGACCATAATAGTAAGGCTGGGCTGCTGCAGCTGTGTTGTTGTATGCACTGGTGATAACTCATGGTGGTGATGGTGATGACAGAATGTAGACAAAAGGTAGATGACCTGTATATTCTTCCTTTACATATTGATAATTGTATTTTATTGTGATTTATTTGTTTATTTTTTTCATGTATATGTGATATCTCTGCAGTTTTCTCACCCGTACCTCTCTCTTACTGTCCGATTGTATTCTGTTACTTGAGTCTGCTTAAGACTGTTAAAGTTAGGCATGACTGATATCATAGGACCTTCCCAATTAAATCATTCTCTTACTTTTAATCAGGTAACTTGACCCCTGCAGTACTGGGACACATTTTCATACTTAATTCTGCTTACTTTTTTGTCGATTTTCTCCAGCTTCAGAAACTCATGTGGGGATTAAAATAGTACATGAATACATACATACATACATACATGATCTTCTGACTTCCCTAGATCTTTCTTAATGTCAACAAAATCATCTATCATACCCAAAACTCACAGTAAAAATGTGTCCCAGTAGTGAAGGAGTTAACAATCACACAAGCTAAGTTACTGCCTTCCTTTCCTCAGAGTCTCATCAAACCTTGGGCAAAGAGTGTGACACAGAGTCTGATCCTCATTGACTCAGAGCTGCCAGATGACGAAGAGCCCCTCGATTCCACAGTGGAGGAGAAGCCAGCCAAGAAGAAGGGAGGAAACAGAGGTCTCATGGAGTTTGTTCCCCCGAAAGCCTATAAAGTTGAAATTCTTGATCCTTGCATCCCGGTTTTGCCTTCTAGTGGCCTGACCGACATGAGTGGCAGCATCAGGCTCTCTGGCACTCTGGCAGGGCTGGCTTTTGTTCATTCCAAGGTGAGGGCTGTGGTGTGGTGTCAGTGAGAGCTCTCGCTTCAGAAAGTGATGATAAGTATTTTCTAATCCCCTTAAAGTGATGACAGGAATACTTTCTCTTCTAATCCCCATAAAGTGATGGCAGGAGTACTTTCTTTTCTAATCCTGTGTGTGGGAAGGGTGTTATTTACTTTTCTCTGGAGCAGTTGAAGGAGTGAAGAGAGTAGGGTTAAAGTTGTGTACCTCACTTTTTTTTTTATTTTTCCACATACTGGTAGGGGAGTTCCAGAGTTTACCACAGTTTTATCAAAGTGTGCACAGGAGAAGTTAATGCTGTGTCAGATATAGGAAAGAAGATTGGTGTGTTCAGGTGAGTGTGATGTGATGAGGAGATTTGTATTGCAGGCTACGGTGGGGGAAGCTCGGGCAGCCGTGTTGGTGGATCTGGTGAGGTCTGTTGTGTCTCGCTGGGAGATGCACTGCGACTCTCTGGTGGAGGAGCCGCCCTCACACCTCATCGGCCCCATCATACACGAACCTCCGAGGCGCGTCTTTCTGGAAGGTGTGGACTGCAACTTTCCTTTGTAACTTACCATTGTGTCCATTGTTATTGTGTGTCTGTGGTATTATTCCTGTCACTGTGTGTGTGTGTGTGTGTTTGCAGTTATCATTCCTGTCTGTATATGTGTGTGTGTGTGTGTGTTTGTGGGTTATCACTGTTATCATTGTGTGTGTTTATTGTTCCTTGTTTTTCTTGTCTTTTGAGAAGGATAGTAATTTTTGTGACTTTCTTGATATGTCATCAGTTGAATTTAAAAACAATTTATTTTAACAAATTTCCAAAAATCAAAATTATTTCCATAAGAAAACTATCAATTATTAACCAGCAAAAGTTAGCCAGTGACTCACAGTTCTCATCTCTAATTCTACTTTTTTCTATTATTTTCCTGAGAATTTTGGAATATCATGTTACATAAGCTTCCAGAATTATGTATTTTACTGGCTGTACCTGAGAAAAAAAAGGTGAATTGTAACATACAATCTTAACCTGCTCAGATCTTTATATCCTGGGTGTGATTTAGTCAGCTGCAATGGTGGTCATTGCAGGTGGTGGGTTGCCGGTGAGCTTGTGTGACTATCTCTTCCCGGGAGACAGCTGTGCCGACGCCTGCCAGTCTGCCAAGGAGCTGCTTGGCCTCAAGATACGGAAGGAACATGTTGATGACTCACAGGAAACTTTAGCAGGTGAGTGGTGGTGGTGGTGCATTTTGTAGCTGTAGTTTGTATGTGTGTGTGTGTGTGTGTCCTTTATAAAAAGGGCTAAATGATGGAGAAGATTGAAGATGACTTTTTTGTCTTGATGCAGTAATCAGTAGACTTACAACATACTTATAACAATTATTAAGCAGTGATATGGCTCTAACAGATGCCTCTGAAGTGATGTGCCATGGAGACATCAGTGTGGGCAGTGCTGAGGAGCTGGAGGCCCAGGGTGGCAGCAGAGAGGGCCCCTGCTCCTCCACACAGCTCCTCCTGGTTCTGGCCGTGGCTGCCGTGGGAGTGGGTGTGTCCTTTGTTAGCCTACAAGGGTCACAAGTGTTAACATAGGTGACAAGTTTTATAGTCCAATGTTAATAAATCACAGTGACTGAATTATTGTTATGGTCTAAACAAAGAGATCCTTTAATGTGTAAGCAGACTTTTATATCATGTAGGATTTCTCAAATTGTTTAGAGGGTTTTTCTTGAAGCTTTTGATTTTCGCAGTTATGCCGTCATGTGGCAGGTTCATCAGGGCTTGCTTCACTCGTCCCTGGTATGTTGATGGTTCTTACAATGTTCGTGCTCTCTGTATATCTTATGGAACTTTTGTCCTCTGTGTATATATGGTTTTAAGGTGCAAGTATGAAAGTAGGATGAAAGCTTCCAGTTCGCCGTGTTGTAGTTTTCAGTTACCTCTTGTGGTTAGTTTCTTGGTCAATTGTAATGCTGAACAGAGACAACCAGTTTGTGTTGATGGTGGAAGGGATGCACTCCTTCCTCCAGGCACACTTGACACCACTTCAGGCTCACACATCATGTCATTAATTTCCCGTGTATTTTTGTCGTGAGTCAACCTTGTCCGTGCATTGCTATTTGGGGTGTTGGAGGATCTTGTTCTTATCAGTTTGGCTTCTTATGCAGGTAAGGGGAGTGTTCAGGATGCATCAGTGTGGGGACCTGTGTGTGTTGGCCAGACTGTGGTGCTGCTACCTTCAGTGACTTTGCTGATTCATTCAATTGTTAAGTGTTCAAAATATTAGTAGGTCAAGATTTTAAGGTTTTCAGAATTGTATCATACAGTATTGGTTTCCCACAGTTAAGAATTAGAGTTAACCAAGATCACAATCCTTTCATATATTTGCTGGGATGATATTCCCTTCTTGAAAATGGCATTTAGTCATCTTTCAACTCTTCCACTGTGACATGCAACAGTTCATGCCATTAAAGGGAATGAATGGCATCTTTATAAGCATCCACAAGAAAGAAGGGGATAAAAAGAGTTGATTTTTGCATTATCTGGCCAGTACAATATTTGATGATTACTGCAGGACAAGAGATGATGATGTCTTAGAGGAGTTAATGATAAAGATGTGGCATAGAACTTGTTTGAGGACCGGCACCTCAGTGGGCCTTTTTTTTTGCCCTTGGCTGGTTCCCCCTCTTACATAAAAAAAATAAATAAAAATCAAGCAGTGAAAGGGCTAATGGCAAATGGTTTATGGCAGCTCTGAAGAGTAAAGAAACATTTATGTGTGCAAAACAGTACACTTAGCAAGACATGGGGGAAGATGTGAGTGATCAGAGCTTCCCTGATCCCCTGGACCACCACCCACCACACCTCAGCACTCCTCAGATCAAAGATAATCAAATGCTTCGTGCCTCCCTTCTCCCTTGGATGACTGAGTGTTGTTTTATATAAGACTTCAAATGAGTGCTAATTCTCGTCTTGCATAATTGCTCTCATAGGAAAATTTCTTTTTTGTCCGATTCTTTTTATTCTTTGTTTCATCGCACGCTATGGTGAAGCTAAGTAAGGAAAGTGTAGTGTATCGTTACCATAGATGCATTGTGGAGATCTCTGCATTACATACTTTATTTTTTACGTGGTGTATTTCTCAGCCATGTACTCTATTACGGGACGGTTCAAATGGTAATGTTAACCTTTTTATATGGTCGAGTTAAGATGGCCTTGTTGGCGTTTTGGAAAGGGTCCATATTAACTACATTAAAGTGTATTTACCATGAAACCTGTATGCTTTTATGCTTCCAATCTATGTAGAGAAAACTAAAGACCACATGTGTAGCTGCCCAACTTAGTCATGTCACTGGTTACACTCTACAAAATGTCACAGATCAAAAATTGTCACCATTTCACCTAACACCCATAGTTCTCTATATTTCATGGAGCTCTTCATGTAGACAATTCATGAATACAAACACTAATACCTGTTCAATTCATAAGCTTAAAATTTACCCAGTTTGCAGCATCGACACTTGGGGTAACTGTGCATGAGGCTTCAGTGCTAATGTTATATCAGTTGTTCTTGCCTGTTTGCTTCTTGTACAGGTGAATGCAGGCAACAGCTTGAGTAATGAAGAGAAAATAGTGAAACGTGCAGATGTGTGAAGATGTGAAGTAAAAAACACAGCATTATTGGTTCTCTCAGAAGATGGTGACCTATTACTGCTCAAGATAGGGAAGAAGCTGTTGTATTTGTGGTATATTCTCCCCATCAAGGGAGTGCAGCAACATTTTCTTCTCTCCATTGGTGCTCAAGATAAGAGAGTGATGCAGATGTGTGTGGATGTGAAAGTTGTGTGCCTTGTAAGTAAGTATATGTATGAATTCCCTCGAAAAGTCAGTCTAAGGTTGGTATTCATAAATGCTTTGCCCTCTCACCATGACTACTTTCTAAGGCCACAGAGGTGATTAGCTGGGTTTTCAAGAGTGTACCTACCTCCTGTTAATGATGTCGAAATCTTATCTGTCTGCCTCTAGAACCATAAAAGCACCAACAACTTGTTTGAATTTAGAGAAGGCCTTTTGAAATAGTGGTGGTGAAGCACAGAAGTGTTTGAGAATACAAGCCTCATAGTAATGCTAGAGAAAAAGAAGAGACAAATGAATAAAAAGGAAGAATAAGAATCATTACACTTCTTTGCATTTCATTAGACCAGTGGTTCTCAATCTTTTTCACTCCATTCCCCCCTTCATGAATTCTCAACATTCGTGTGGCTCCCCTCCATTTTTCTCCCAAATCCCACCCTGCCAAAAAAAAAAAAAATAAATAAATAAAATAAAATAAATAAATAAAATGTTGATGAAGAAAACACCCTTGCTTTATTACAAAGTTTACAGTCATAATTATCTTATATTGATAGATTTCTGTGATATGCTTAACTTACATCAGAAAGAAAATGTTCTTTGCCAGGACAGTGATGCAAGTTTTTTTTTTTTATTCAGATTTTTAACATTATTTAGAAATGTATAATTTGCAACAGCCCACCATGGCCCCCCTAAATTATTGCCATGGCCCCCTTGGGGATTAGGTTAGGTTAGGTTAGGCCATGGCCCCCAGGTTGAGAACCACTGGCATACATCATTCATTTACTTTTTAGTCTTTTATATCTAATTGTCATTTGTGTGTTTATTCATGTGCAGGGAAGGGCGTGGCAGGGTTTGGAATGGCAGGGAAGGGCGTGGCAGGGGTTGGCATGGCGGGGGGTGGCGTGGCAGGGAAGGGCGGAGCAGGGGTTGGTATGGCAGGGAAGAGTAGTAGGGGTTGACATGGCAGGGAAGGGCGTGGCAGGGGGTGGCATCGCAGGGGGTGGCGTGGCAGGGTAGGGCGTCGCAGGGAACGGCGTAGCAGGGGGTGACGCGGCAGGGAAGAGTGTAGCAGGGGTTGGCATGGCGTGGCAGAGGTTGGCGTGGCGTGGCGTGGCAGGGCGTGGCATGGCAGGGAAGGGCGTGGCAGGAGGTGGCATGGCAGAGAAGTAGTGAACCACCTCGTAAATTACCATTAGTTCCCTGTCAAACGCACTTTTCTGCTTCTGAGGTGAAGAAAGCTATATACAGAAGTGAGGGTGATATCTACGTATCCCCTACATCTTCTGCCGAGGGCGGTGGGGGTGTACAGGACGGGGTGAGGGCGAGGTAGAAAGTGTGAGTGCCGTGGGATGGAATAGGGGTGCCATCTGCCGCGAGGTCATAATGGTAGTCGACTGGATGGGCGGGCGGGCGGGGGAAGGAATAACTCTCACTACTGCGCCCGTGTCCACCAGGAATCAGACGCCCTGTCCGTCACCCACATCAACACCCGCGACTGGCAGGGCAGTGGCGTCGGTACAGTGTCTCGATAGAGCATGGGAGGCTGTGGGGGAGGTGGGAGGGGCGGTGTCATGTGGCTGCAAACGGCCTAAACCACATCTTTAATCTTGAGTACAATACCATGTCATACAGTTTCGCGAGAGAGAGAGAGAGAGAGAGAGAGAGAGAGAGAGAGAGAGAGAGAGAGGGTCAAGTTACTGTCTAATGAATTTTATGCCTCCTTTGGCCTTGTTCTATTGGCGTATTTTTGTTATTTTTCGCAAATTCGCTTTACTTTTGACATCTATGGGGTTATATATGTATTTATCTATTGTCTATCTATGTTCTTCGCATATTATCTACTCGATTTCTTAGCTGTGTCAAGAGAAACATGGAAATATACAACAACTTTTTGGCCTAAGTACTAGTAAACATATTCGCTGTTTGCCCTTGTTTCTTTCGCTTATTTTTGCTATTTCCCGCTAATTTGCTTTAATTTTGGCGTTTATGGGGTTACATATGTATTTTTCCACGCTTTGTATTTGCTCTTTGCATATTACCTACTCGATTTCTTAGCTGTGTCAAGAGAAACATGGAAAAATACGAGAACTTTTTGGCCCTAGTACTTGTAAACATGACTTTCGGTCGGCCTTGTTCCTTCGTTTATCTACGTCAGTTTTTTCACTAAATCGCTTTATTTTGACGGTTAAGGGGTTATATATGTACTTTTACACGCTTCTTCTATATCCTCTGCATATTAAGTACTCGATTTCTTAGTTATGTCAAGAGAAACATTGAAAAATACGAGAACTTTTTGCTCCGAGTGCTGGTCACCATGACTACCGGTCGGCCTTGCCCCTTCGTTTATTTTTACAGGTTTTTTTTCCGCTAATTCGCCTTACTCGACGTTTAAGGGGCAGTATATATGTTTATCTATTGTCTATCTATGTTCTTTGCCTGTAACCTACTCGATTTCTTAGCTGTGTTGAGACAAACCTGGAAAACTACAAGAACCCTTTGGCAGGTGTTAAAATAATATGCTCCTTCCCGGCCAGCCATGAGGGCGGGGCGGGGCCGCGGGGGTGTCTGAGAAAGAAGTGAAGTAGTGTCTTCCCAGTGTTCGGAGGGGGAGGGTATACGTGGGTTGGCTGCTTTTAACCTAATGAAAAGCGGTTTAGTTGAATTGACACTGGATTTTAAGCGTTTTTACCGTCCTAGTGACACATGAAGACTTCAAAACCGTCTGGATAAACTGGCCATCGAGATTTCATGAGCGTTTTACCATTGAAGTGGCATATTAAAACGATTTCCACTCTCAAAACGGTGTGTGTTTTTTAGTGACAGTGGTTTTAATGACAGAGCAAGAAGATTATTGTAGTTTATTCGGTGTCCAAGTCATCTAATTCCCGGACTGAAGCAGCAAGATGGATTTACTGGCGGTGGACTGACTGTTATTACCGCCACTGACTGTGCCACCAGCCTCTTGCCGCGTCTCATCAGGTGAATCACCGCCTCAGGCCCGGGCGCCATCTTGGTTTTTTATTTCATCAGTCATTTTAAGCCTTTTCTCTCAATTATTATAGGCTCATCTTGCCACAGTATGCAACCATGGTACTAAGCTTTCATATGAGCCATTCAGACATAGCTTCCGTGGTCAAGTTTAAGTTTAATGAAGGTGGGAGTGAGATAGGAGGGGGGGGGCGTACCCCACCACGGGGCCTCCGCCAGCCGGCTCATATATCAGGATATTGTCTTTATTTCTGGACTGTTTATTTGGGATCAATAGTTAAATTTAACGCTTTCTATGAATACTGCAGCGTGTTTCAAGTGATTTGCGTGCATGTAAGGGGTGGAGATCGCTGTGGTTGACGTTATCAGGGTGGTAAATAAGGGGGAATTTTTGCGCCAAATTTCTTGGAACGCCAAATGCACTTTTTTATTTGAGGCTGTATCAAGTTGTTATGAATTGCAAGAGGTAGTCCATATACAATGATGTTTTATGCCTAAAGTTCAGTGAAATGAGTGGAGAGGAAAAAGTGTTATTTAGCGGTGTCAAAGTTACATTAAAAACTTAATTATCAGCCTGTGAACAATTTATTTCTCCCTCAAACTCACTCTAAAGTGTTTGAAATAATTAAAATTAAATAATCGATGGTTTTGAAATAGGTTTTGGTTCCTCTGAGGTGGTAGTTAATGGATATTTAACGAGTTTTAAAAAGGGTCATATTTTCATAAAATGTTTTTTCCCGTGGAATTTCTTTACAATTACTGTTGTTAGGAGTGTGTTTATACTTTGGAAATTAGTTATCCTATTTATCACGTCGGATCAGATACAATAGGTTGATCTAAAGGCGTTTTATCGAGGGGTCATTTTTAAAATGGTTTACGCTACGTAAATATAAAGCACCTGTGACGTCATCAGCCGTGACGTCATCAGCTGTGACGTCATAGGGCAGGCGCCTCCCTGCCCCCTTGCCTTACTGACTTATATGCCATATATAGCATGAGTTACTGTATGTTTACTGTGTTTGTGTGTGTGTGTGTGTGTGTGTGTGTGTGTGTGTGTGTGTGGTGCTGTTATACTGTTTTACTGTTATATTTGCTCTCTTCATATCTAGCATTGTCAAGTGATTTTTCCAGGTATGTTAAGGTATTTTCTGGTATATACGTCGTGTGTGTGTGTGTGTGTGTGTGTGTGTGTGTGTGTGTGTGATACTGTTATAATGTTATCTCTGCTCTCTTCATATCTAGCATTGTGAGGTGATTTTTCCAGGTATATTGAGATATTTTCAGGTATATACGTCATGTGTGTGTGTGTGTGTGTGTGTGTGTGTGTGTGTGTGTGTGTGTGTGTGTGTGTGTGTGTGTGTGTGTGTGTGTGTGTGTGTGTGTGTGATACTGTTATACTGTTATACTGGCTCTCTTCATATCTAGCATTGTGAAGTGATTATTCCAGGTATATTGAGGTATTTTCAGGTATATATGTCATGTATGTGTGTGTGTGTGTGTGTGTGTGTGTGTGTGTGTGTGTGTGTGTAATACCGTTATACTGTTAAATTTGCTTTTTTCATATCTAGTAATGTGAAATGTTTTTTTCCAGGTATTTTTAGGTGTTTTCGGGTACATGCGCAGTGTGTGTGTGTGTGTGTGTGTGTGTGTGTGTGTGTGTGATACTGTGATACTTTTATATTTGCTCTTTTCATATTTAGCATTGTGAAGTGATTTTTCCAGGTATGTTAAGGTATGTGTGTGTGTGTGTGTGTGTGTGTGTGTGTGTGTGTGTGTGTGTGTGTGTAATATCGTTATACTGTTGTATTTGCTCTTTTCATATCTATTATTGTGAAATGATTTTTTTCAGGTATTTTTAGGTGTTTTCGGGTACATGCGCTGTGTGTGTGTGTGTGTGTGTGTGTGTGTGTGTGTGTGTGTGTGTGTGTGTGCGTGTGTGTGATGCTGTGATACTTTTATACTTTTATATTTGCTCTTTTCATATCTAGCATTGTAAAGTTATTTTTCCTGGTATGTTAAGGTATTTTCTGATATATACGTCGTGTGTGTGTGTGTGTGTGTGTGTGTGTGTGTGTGTGTGTGTGTGTGTGTGTGTGTGCTGAAGCAATTAGTTGGAGATAATAAGTGGAAATACATCGATATATTTGTTTGATACAGGAACTGCCACATACAGATCTGATATCTTCTTGCAGCATCCTTTATTTTCTCGTGTTGTAAAAGAATCAGCTGTCTTTGTGAATACTGTTTACTTATCAACATTATTAATTTGATTCTCATCTCTCCCCAGCGCCGCCTCCACTGTCCCTACTGTTCTCCGTGGACGTGTGATGCGGACATTCATGGTGGCCAACACATGCAAAATTCTTACCACTGAGCCATGAGGTTTGTTTGTGTGTGTGTGTGTGTGTGTGTGTGTGTGTGTGTTATTCACCTCACCTCGGTCGCCTGCTGGTCACCCAGCCAGCCTCTCCCTACAGTGTGTGTGTGTGTGTGTGTGTGCTTTAACAATTAGACCCTAGACATAATTCGTAACAGAAGTGGCTGTTCTTTTGGTGCTAATGGGTTAACATCAGTTAGTAGTGTAAGAGGTGGGAGGGAGGAAGGGAGGGTATTCTGGGAAGAGTGGTCTCTGGCGGTCAGGTTAAAGGGTGGAGAGATGGATGAGCGGGAAGGGTCGGGTCGAGACAGGGACACGAGCCGCCCCGGCGTCCTGCGTCCTACGTATCAGTCAGTCCGGGCCTGTCCTAACCTGACGACGAGTAGTGAGTGACATGATGATCCCTCCCGCTTCATTATTAGCTCCAGTTGGTAGAACATAGTGACCGACCAACCTACCAACTTACCGAGTGTCACTGTGATGTGATGATGTGGCAGTTTAGTACTGCTTGTAGCAGCAGCAGCAGCAGCAGCAGTGGGCGTGGATGGCCGCCGCCTGAGATAAGGCCGATTAGCCACACTGTAATGCTCCACTAATGGAAATGAGAAGGAAATGTAATAAGCAGGATCCGCCTTTTCTATTTGACTTGTTTATTCATTGTCATTTTTTCATATATCATCATCATCATCATCTATCAGTTGATATTTGCTGTGTGATAGTGAAGGGTCACTCAATCACCATAAAGAGCATAATTAATAATTAATCAATGCAATGCAATTTGGTAGAGTTACTAGAGCGTGTGTGTGTGTGTGTGTGTGTGTGTGTGTGTGTGTGTGTGTATATATATATATATATATATATATATATATATATATATATATATATATATACACACACACACACACACACACACACAGGCTCTTGTTATTCTTTACTAAATAGCATTGATTCATTATGTATCATTTTAACCGTACTGTGGTGTGTGTTTGTCAGTTTACATGGGTTTGCTTGTTCCATTGATGTTTGTTGAAGTTAGTGGCAGTTAGTTACCAGATAAGTAATTAGTATTATGGATTGTTTGTAAGGAGGGGAGAATAGTATTATTGTTGGTGGAATACACATATATATTTATATAGTACGTAGTAATAGTAGTAGTAGTAGATAGGTTAGTTTTGTCTGGCGGCGGCACAGTGCAACTCCTTTCCTCCCTGCTCCAGACGAAATGCAGCCACCATTATCATTGCAACCATCATTGCTATCATTAACAACACCAACATCGCTACCTCATTACAACCACAACCTTTAGAAAACAATCATCATAAACCTTAATATATTTCCGTCCACCCATCAATTATAATCCAATTGTAACAACTCCATTAATTTCCAAACCGATACATAACCTAACCCACGTAAACATGATCTGAATAATAAGACCATAAAACCTCTCAGAAATAAGCTTATCATATTCACACATATATACCTTAACTGAATCCCAATTATAATGTGGTAAAAAGTATATATTCTATTAGGTGTGAGATAAGCTTGGACCATATGGCACCGGTAGTGTTTAATAACGTGATATTCCTGAGTGTAATTGTGTGCGATGTTTATAGTAATTTTTATACTGAAGGAAAGAGAAAGTTGTAATTGTTATCAGTGGAAAAACATATACATGCATAAATTAACCAAATCCCAATCATTTTAACTCATCAATTCTAAACCCATCTAACCTAACCAAACCTAACCTCAACTGAATAATTAAAACACAGAAACCACTAGAAACAAGCTAATCTCAC
>JAHFWG010001868.1:5446-15666 GCA_020233015.1 Callinectes sapidus | reverse complement strand
CCCCAACGCTACGGTGTCAGAATTGCAATCACTCAATCATTTATTACCTGCCTGTCTCCTGGTGTGCTGCTCCAGTCCTCTTAAATCCCTCTGTGAAGGTAAGATGCTGAGATGCAGGCACCCCTCACCTAGGTCTGGATGTGAATGACGTTCCAATTAATACAAAGCGATAGGTGGGAGCCTTTATGGAATTTAGGTGATTATAATTTTCCACATGGTTTGGATTTTGCATATTGTTAGCTATGAAGTGAATAATCTTGAAGGGTACAGTGACGTTATCAAACAAGAGATTATTAGTCATTTCAACTTTTCACTCAGTCGGTGTTCACATTCTGGAATAAAGGTGTGGAGATGGATCAAGTGTTATCGTGTGTGTGTGTGTGTGTGTGTGTCCGCGTTCGTACGTGCGTGGTGTGTGTGTGTGTGTGTGTGTGTTATTCACCTCGGTCGTCTGCTGGTCACCCAGCCAGCCTTTTCCCTACGGAGCGAGCTCAGAGCTCATATAGACCGATCTTTGGGTAGGGCTGAGACCACATCACACACCACTCACCAGGACAGCGAGGCCACAACCCCTCGAGTTACATCCCGTACCTACTTGCTGCTAGGTGAACAGGGGCTAGATATACACATTAAGAGGCTTGCCCATTTGCCTCGCCGCGCCCGGGACTCGAACCCGGGCCCTCTCGGTTGTGAGCCGAGCGTGCTAACCACTACACTACGCGGTGTGTGTGTGTGTGTGTGTGTGTGTGTAGCCCCCTTTTTATGTTGTAATGGTTGCGATAAAGATTCACGCTTCAAAAGTTCCTCATCATTGTAAGTGTAATTTTTGTGCAGGTTACAATATCTTTCATGGGTACATCAGGCTTACATAATTACAGCCGAACTTAAAGTGTATCCATGCCGGTCGACGAAGCTCACCGTGGTGTACACGACTGAACTATTAATTAGACACACAAAAAATACGCTTACAGTTTTGACGCAAAAAAGGCTGTCAGTAAATCTTTGTATTGCGTAAGTTTTATCTTTGGATATTTTTATTGGTAAAGAATAGGTAGCTTAGACGAAGACTAATGAACATCATTGTTTGTTGCTTCCTGGAGTTTAAATTATTCACTTTTTTTTGTTTTATTATTCTTTGTTGATCATGATTTTTTATTAATATTATTTTTCATAGAGCTTGATAGCTTGAGAAACTTATCATGCAGTCTGTGTTACCCGAGAGTGAGTAGGTATAACATGTGTTCGTTACTGACATTGTTATTTACGGTACTGCTGTTTAGTGTTGGTTTGATGGCAATAATGATGTTATAACAGCAACACTTCATCCGTCTTATCTCCAGTCAGGATTTTAATCTCTAGTAATATGCTGTTAGTAAAGGATATCCATTAATAACAAAAAACATGACACCAATACATTTTCCCGCCTCAAAATGCTGTAAGTCTTAAGTCTCGCTTCACACCGCTTCTTGCTCGCAGCCTTTAACTCATCTCGGCCTCCCTCTGCTCCACTAAACTCCCTCCCTCACACTCGTTAGTCATGCACCCCATCCCAGCGCCACCCTCACCACTCTCCACGCCTCCCTTCTCTCACTCCTTACCATTGCTTGTCTTCCCTCCCATTGCCCGCTCCCTTCACCCGCTGTCGTCTCCCATCATTAAGTTTTTGTCGTCGTCTCCCACCTTTCATCGCCTTCTCTCCCACGTGCTCTCCTCTGTACCCGCTTCTCTCCCAAGACACAACGAAGAACCTTCTTACACTGAAAAAACTTGGTGCCGTTTCCTGCTCATTATATCCTTGTGCGCAGCTCTACCCAGCCTTTCTTCTCCGGCCCCTTCACGCCTTCACGCCTTCTCTCCCTCGTTTTCTTTTTGTTTCGATGGATATTTGGGAAATTTTATCATTATTATAGTTTCAAGTTGGTGAAAATGTTTATGTATACTTATCATCAAGTTGGAGTAGTAAACACGTGTGTGTGTGTGTGTGTGTGTGTGTGTGTGTGTACACACGTCCCCACGCGCTAGTTTTCTTAGTATCCTCTTGTATTCGAGTTCTTTGTAATGCTTATGGATTCTTTTGCATCACATGGACATCAGTAATTCCTTGTTATTTTCCATTCAGCAGAACGTTCTTTCACCTTCAAAGGGCATTCACCTCATGTCAGCAAGATGGGCTTAGCAGAGGAGAAAAGGGGACAGGGGGAAGGTAGGTCTGAGGTTGTAAAACTGTGCAGGCATGAAATTTTGGATGATGAGTTTGGTGAGTAAAGGTTTGAGTGCAGGAGCTGTATTCTTGTATCCCTTTAGTCCGTATAGATTCTAGAATGAGTTTCACTTCTCCTGGACCGAGCTGGAGACGAGGAGGTGGTGTTATCATATCTCTACTTTAGTTGTGCTGCTTTCTTATATACACACGCATGCACACACAGTCACTCCTTCCCTCTCAACACTAATATTATTCTATATATATATTTTACGAAGTGTACTTGCTCTGAAGTACATATTGTGATCATTTGGATTTGAATTTCCTTCTTGTATTTTTTTCTATTTAGCAAACTTGTGTTCGGCAACTTTTATTTTCCCTGATGTGCCGCCCAGGTAGGCAAGTAAAAGTGTTCAGCGTTACCTGGTTAATATAGAGGAGCTTTTAGGGTGGCTAACCGGAGCTCGTGGCGTTTAGTGGCATAAAGCGAAAGCCGTGTTTCTCCTGAATTCTAATACTCTGTTCATTAGTTTGAATTTTTGTGGCATGGTTGCTCTCATTCCGATTTCTGCCTAATTCCAGGATCTCAGTATTCTCTATTATCGCTCGTGCGTGGTGCTAGAGCTGTTCTGAGCCTCTTAGTGGTGTATGCAAGCGTAATGGTCGTGTGTGTGTGTGTGTGTGTGTGTGTGTGTGTGTATTTTCATTGCCATATTTGTCTTTCCTATTGTGTCTCCTAGGTTTATCTTTCCTTTGATAACTACCCACCTACTTATTTACCTACCTACCTACTCTCCGACTATTATCAATCACTATACCGCCACACTCCTTGCACGTGACCTCCCTGCTGCTGCTACAACCAGTGTCCCCTCTCGCCCTTCATTTAATCGTGATGGAATTAGGGAAGAGTTTTGTGGCTTTAGTATTTTCTATTTGATTTTTACACTCAGCATCCTCTTTTTTGGTAATTGAACTGCTCCACCCTTCTCTTCCCCTTCGTTAAATATTCGTGGCTTACCGTATACACACAGCGAGGAAGGAAAGGGAAAAGAGAAACACTTAAAAGGTCTTATCTCACAGTACTTAAAGGAAATTAACTCCTGGATACGTTTCTACAGTAATAAGCATTAGTTCATGTAGCAGATAGATCAGGTATGATTAAATAACACCTATATTGATGTAAATGTACTGTTGTGTGATGTTGGTTAAGGCTACCACACTTTTTGTTCCTGATTTCATTTTTCTTTGTTTTTTTATTCCCTTTGTCTTTGAACTTAATGTATATAATTATTAGGCTTCCAAGGTTGTTTTCATAAATTAATAGGCTTTACTTCATTTTAGCTTTTTTTCTGGTATTTTTCTTCATGATGCTTATAGTTCAACAAGCCACAGTGAAAGATATCGAAGTTTTCACGAGTGTTTTTCTTGATTGCAGTGATAGTTTGAGAAGTGAAATGAAGATTTGGTTGTCAAGGATGTTTAACGACCCACACTGAGAAGAGGGAAGTGAAGGAGAAAAAGAAAAAGCCTTAGAAAATAGCCGTGGTGAGAGGACAGTGAAGGAAGTGAAGAATATAAAGAAAAAAGCCTTAGAAAATAGTCGTGGTGAGAGAACAGTGAAGGAAGTGAAGAATATAAAGAAAAAAGCCTTAGAAAATAGTCGTGGTGAGAGAACAGTGAAGGAAGTGAAGAAGATAAAGAAAAAAACCTTAGAAAATAGCCGTGGTGGGAGGACACAGTGAAGGAAGTGAAGAAGATAAAGAAAAAGCCTTAGAAAATAGCCGTGGTGAAAAGACACAGTGAAGGAAGTGAAGAAGATAAAGAAAAAAGCCTTAGAAAATAGCCGTGGTGAGATAGGACAGTGAAGAAAGTGAAGAAGATAAAGAAAAAAGCCTTAGAAAATAGCCGTGGTGAGAGAGGACAGTGAAGGAAGTGAAGAAGATAAAGAAAAAAGCCATAGAAAATAGCCGTGGTGAAAGGACAAACAAACAAACACACACACACACACGCAGAGAGAAGAGAGAAAATAGTCTGATTAGGTGAGTATTATAATGAATTTTGTTTCCATTACATTCTTCATCTCATTTCCTCTCATTACACATGCATACATCATTCATTTACTTTTTAGTCTTTTATATCTAATTGTCATTTGTGTGTTTATTCATGTGCAGGAAAGGGCGTGGCAGGGGGTGGCGTGGCAGGGAAGGCCGTAGCAGGGTTTGGCATGGCAGGGAAGGGCGTGGCAGGGATTGGCATGGCAGGGGGTGGCGTGGCAGGGAAGAGCGTAGCAGGGGTTGGTATGGCAGGGAAGAGTGTAGCAGGGGTTGACATGGCAGGGAAGGGCGTGGCAGGGGTTGGAATGGCAGGGGTTGGAATGGCAGGGGGTGGCGTGGCAGGGGGTAGCGTGGCAGGGGGTGGCGTGGCAGGGTAGGGCGTGGCAGGGGGTGGCGTCGCAGGGGGTGGCGTGACAGGGAACGGCGTAGCAGGGGGTGACGCGGCAGGGAAAAGTGTAGCAGGGGTTGGCATGGCGTGGCAGGGCGTGGCAGGGGTTGGCGTGGCGTGGCAGGGCGTGGCAGGGGGTAGCATGGCAGGGAAGGGCGTGGCAGGAGGTGGCATGGCAGAGAAGTAGTGAACCACCTCGTAAATTACGATTAGTTCCCTGTCAAACGCACTATTCTGCCTCTGGGGTGAAGAAAGCTATATACAGGAGTGAGTGTGATATCTACGTATCTCCTACAGCTTCTGCCGAGGGCGGTGGGGGTGTCCAGGACGGGGTGAGGGCGAGGTGGAGAGTGTGAGTGCCGTGGGATGGAATAGGGGTGCCATCTGCCGCGAGGAGGTCATAATAGTGGTCGACTGGATGGGCGGGGGAAGGAATAACTCACACTACTGCGCCCGTGTCCACCAAGAATCAGACGTCCTGTCCGTCACCCACATCAACAGCCGCGACTGGCAGGGTAGCGGCGTCGGTACAGTGTCTCGATAGGGCATGGGAGGATGTGGGGGAGGTGGGAGGGGCGGTGTCATGTGGCTGCGAACGGCCTAAACCACATCTTTAATCTTGAGTACAATACCATGTCAAACAGTTTCGCTAGAGAGAGAGAGAGAGAGAGAGAGAGAGAGAGAGAGAGAGAGAGAGAGAGAGAGAGAGAGAGAGAGAGAGAGAGAGAGAGAGAGAGACGAGAGAGAGAGAGAGAGAGAGAGAGAGAGAGAGAGAGAGAGAGAGAGAGAGAGAGAGGGTCAAGTTACTGTTTAATGAACTTTATGCCTCCTTTGGCCTTGTTCTATTGGCGTATTTTTGTTATTTTTCGCAAATTCGCTTTACTTTTGACATCTATGGGGTAATATATGTATTTATCTATTGTCTATCTATGTTCTTCGCATATTATCTACTCGATTTCTTAGCTGTGTCAAGAGAAACATGGAAATATACAACAACTTTTTGGCCTAAGTACTGGTCAACATGTTCGCTGTTTGCCCTTGTTTCTTTCGCTTATTTTTGCTATTTCCCGCTAATTCGCTTTATTTTTGGCGTTTATGGGGTTACATATGTATTTTTCCACGCTTCATATTTGTTCTTTGCATATTACCTACTCGATTTCTTAGCTGTGTCAAGAGAAACATGGAAAAATACGATAACTTTTTGGCCCTAGTACTTGTAAACATAACTACTGGTCGGCCTTGTTTCTTCGTTTATCTACGTCTGTTTTTTTCACTAAATCGCTTTATTTTGACGGTTAAGGGGTTATATATGTACTTTTACACGCTTCTTCTATATCCTCTGCATATTAAGTACTCGATTTCTTAGTTATGTCAAGAGAAACATTGAAAAATACGATAACTTTTTGCTCCGAGTGCTGGTCACCATGACTACCGGTCAGCCTTGTCCCTTCGTTTATTTTTACAAGTTTTTTTTCCGCTAATTCGCCTTACTCGACGTTTAAGGGGCAGTATATATGTTTATCTATTGTCCATCTATGTTATTTGCCTGTAACCTACTCGATTTCTTAGCTGTGTTGAGACAAACCTGAAAAACTACAAGTTGTTAAAACTACAAGGTGTTAAAATAATATGCTCCCTCCCGGCAAGCCATAAGGGCGGGGCGGGGCCGCGGGGATGTCTGAGAAAGAAGTGAAGTAGTGTCTTCCCAGTGTTCGGAGGGGGACGGTATACGTGGGTTGGCTACTTTTAACCTATTGAAAAGTGGTTTAATAGAATTGACACTGGATTTTAAGCGTTTTTACCGTCCTAGTGGCATATGAGGACCTCAAAACCGTCTGGATAAACTGGCCAGCGAGATTCCATGAGTGTTTTACCATTGGAGTGGCATATTTCCACGCTCAAAACGGTGTGTGTTTTTTAGTGACAGTGGTTTTAATGACAGAACAAGAAGAGTATTGTAGTTTATTCGGTGTCCAAGTCATCTAATTCCCGGACTGAAGCAGCAAGATGGATTTACTGGCGGTGGACTGACTGTTATTACCGCCACTGACTGTGCCACTAGCCTCTTGCCGCCTCTCATCAGGTGAGTCACCGCCTCAGGCCCGGGCGCCATCTTGGATTTTTATTTCATCGGTCATTTTAAGCCTTTTCTTTCAATTATTATAGGCTCATCTTGCCACAGTATACAGCCATGGTACTAAGCTTTCATATGAGCCATTCAGACATAGCTTTCGTGGTCAAGTTTAAGTTTAATGAAGGTCGGAGTGAGATAGGAGGGGGGGCCGTACTCCACCACGGGGCCTCCTCCAGTCGGCTCATATATCATTATATTGTCTTCGTTTCTGGACTGTTCATTTGGGATCAATGGTCAAATTTAACGCTTTCTATGAATACTGCAGCGTGTTTCAAGTGATTTGCGTGCGTGTAAGGGGTGGAGATCGCTGTGGTTGGCGTTATCAGGGTGGTAAATAAGGGGGAATTTTGGCGCCAAATTTCTTGGAACGCCAAATGCACTTTTTTATTTGAGGCTGTATCAAGTTGTTATTAATTGCAAGAGGTAGTCCATATACAATGATGTTTTATGCCTAAAGTTCAGTGAAATGAGTGGAGAGGGAAAGTGTTATTTAGCGGTGTCAAAGTTACATTAAAAACTTAATTATCAGCCTGTGAACAATTTATTTCTGCCTCTAACTCACTCTAAAGTGTTTAAAATAATTAAAATTGAATAATCGATTGTTTTGAAATGGGTTTTGGTTCCTCTGAGATGGTAGTTAATGGATGCTTAACGAGTTTTAAAAAGGGTCATATTTTCATAAAATGGTTTTTTTCCAGTGGAATTTCTTTACAATTACTGTTGTTAGGAGTGTGTTTATACTTTGGGAATTAGTTATCCTATTTATCACGTCGGATCAGATACAATAGGTTGATCTAAAGGCGTTTTATCGAGGGGTCATTTTTAAAATGGTTTACGCTACGTAAATATAAAGCACCTGTGACGTCATCAGCCGTGACGTCATCAGCTGTGGCGTCATCAGCTGTGACGTCATAGGGCAGGCGCCTCCCTGCCCCCTTGCCTTCCTGACTTATATGCCATTTATAGCATGAGTTACTGTATGTTTACTGTGTTTGCGTGTGTGTGTGTGTGTGTGTGTGTGTGTGTGTGTGTGTGTGTGTGTGTGTGTGTGTGTGTGTGTGTGTGTTTGGTGCTGTTATACTGCTTTACTGTTATATTTGCTCTCTTCATATCTAGCATTGTCAAGTGATTTTTCCAGTTATGTTAAGGTATTTTCTGGTATATACGTCGTGTGTGTGTGTGTGTGTGTGTGTGTGTGTGTGTGTGTGTGTGTGTGTGTGTGTGTGTGTGTGTGTGTGTGTGTGTGTGTGTGTTTGTGTGTGTGATACTGTTATAATGTTATATCTGCTCTCTTCATATCTAGCATTGTGAGGTGATTTTTCCAGGTATATTGAGATATTTTCAGGTATATATGTCATGTGTGTGTGTGTGTGTGTGTGTGTGTGTGTGTGTGTGTGTGTGTGTGTGTGTGTGTAATACCGTTATACTGATATATTTGCTCTTTTCATATCTAGTATAGTGAAATTATTTTTCCAGTAATTTTTTAGGTGTTTTCGGGTTCATGCACAGTGTGTGTCTGTGTGTGTGTGTGTGTGTGTGTGTGTGTGTGTGTGTGTGTGTGTGATACTGTTATAATGTTATATTTGCTCTCTTCATATCTAGCACTGTTCCAGGTATATTGAGATATTTTCAGGTATATACGTCGTGTGTATATGTGTGTGTGTGGGTGTGTGTGTGGGTGTGTGTAATACCGTTATACTGTTAAATTTGCTCTTTTCATATCTAGTATTATGAAATGATTTTTTCCAGGTATTTTTAGGTGTTTTCGGGTACATGTGCAGTGTGTGTGTGTGTGTGTGTGTGTGTGTGTGTGTGTGTGTGTGTGTGTGTGTGTGTGTGATACTGTGATACTTTTATATTTGCTTTTTTTATATCTAGCATTGTGAAGTGATTTTTCCAGGTATGTTAAGGTGTGTGTGTGTGTGTGTGTGTGTGTGTGTGTGTGTGTGTGTGTGTGTGTGTGTGTGTAATATCGTTATACTGTTATATTTGCTCTTTTCATATCTATTATTGTGAAATGATTTTTTTCATGTATTTTTAGGTGTTTTCGGGTACATGCGGTCTGTGTGTGTGTGTGTGTGTGTGTTTGTGTGTGTGTGTGTGTGTGTGTGTGTGTGTGTGTGTGTGTGTGTGTGTGTGTGCGTGCGTGTGTGTGATGCTGTGATACTGTTATACTTTTATATTTGCTCTTTTCATTTCTAGCATTGTAAAGGGATTTTTCCAGGTATGTTAAGGTATTTTCTGATATATACGTCGTGTGTGTGTGTGTGTGTGTGTGTGTGTGTGTGTGTGTGTGTGTGTGTGCTGAAGCAATTAGTTGGAGATAATAGGTGGAAATACATCGATATATTTGTTTGATACAGGAACTGCCACATACAGATCTGATATCTCCTTGCAGCATCCTTTGTTTTCTCGTGTTGTAAAAGAATCAGCTGTATATGTGAATACTATTTACTTATAAACATTATTAATTTGATTCTCATCTCTCCCCAGCGCCGCCCCCACTGTCCTACTGTTCTCCGTGGACGTGTGATGCGGACATTCATGGTGGCCAACACATGCAAAATTCTTACCACGGAGCCATGAGGTTTGTGTGTGTGTGTGTATGTGTGTGTGTGTGTGTTATTCACCTCACCTCGGTCGCCTGCTGGTCACCCAGCCAGCCTCTCCCTACAGTGTGTGTGTGTGTGTGTGTGTGTGTGCCTTGGGGGCCATGGCCCCCAGGTTGAGAACCACTGTTTTAACCCTACAATAGACCGGGACAGAGTGGTTATAGAGCCTCACTGGAAGGGTGTAGCTAAACCAGACTGACGGACAGATACAGTGATAGATTAACAGAAACAAAGGTGAAAAGCAAAGACAGACAGATAGACAGATTGACACAGAGACAAAGACAGGCGAATAAACAGACAGACATAAACGAAGAGAAATATACAAATACAGATAGACGCACTAAGACAATGACAGATAGAATCATATAGAAAAGGGAACAGGCAAATAGACAGACCTACAAGTACAGAGATAGATAGACACTGACAGACATGCTATTGAGACAAAATACTGACAAAACAGAAATATATGTACAAAAAAAAGAAGAAGCAGACATGCTATTGAGACAAAATACTGTGACAAGACAGAATATGGATACACAAAAAAACAGACAAATAGACACAAACAAAAAACACTGACAGACAGAAAGAGACATGCCATTAAGACAACATACTAGCTGCGACAAAACAATAGGACCGGAGGACACTCACAAACAGCTGGCTTGCCGAGGAAAGAAGCCGCAATATGAAGTTTAGAGACGAGAGAAAATACGTTTGCTTGCGGTGGAAATATAAAAGGAAGACGGAAGAGGAAGGCAGTATTTCACAGGGTTGTCTAGCACACGAATGTTCGACTTTATCAATTTCAGGCGAGGACCGACTACGTAATGGGACG
>JAHFWG010001202.1:6127-16127 GCA_020233015.1 Callinectes sapidus | reverse complement strand
CACACACAGCACAACACAACACAACACAACACAGCACAGCACAATATCTTTCCTCTAACCTATTGACAACAAATAGTAAAATGAAAACCTCTAAAAATACCATTCACCCTTTACCAGGAAGTACTTTTAGAGACACACAAGTAAAAAAACAACAACAACAAAAACAAACCAGCAAACATGTAATTTATTCACCCTCTTTTTATTTGCTTTGTGTGGTCAAGACTTAAAAGGGACTGTGTGTTGATTTATTTTTATTATTATTATTTTTTTTTTTTTTCATTGTGTGTGTGTGTTGTTGGGCAGAAAGAAAGGAAAGTTAATATTGCATGGGCTTTGAATGAACTCTTTGTATGTTCAATGGATTGGCTGAGAGTGTTTGGGGAATATTCAAGGTTGTGTTTATACTACTGCTGATGAGAGAGAGAGAGAGAGAGAGAGAGAGAGAGAGAGAGAGAGAGAGAGAGAGAGAGAGAGAGAGAGAGAGAGAGAGAGAGCATAGAGCATACATAAACAAATAAATAAAGAACATTAACAGAGAGAGAGAGAGAGAGAGAGAGAGAGAGAGAGAGAGAGAGAATCCTTACCTCCTCAGTATTGGTAAATTCTGAAAAAGATTATTATCATTTGTAAAATTGTCCCCTAAATATATTAAAACAAGGAGAGAGAGAGAGAGAGAGAGAGAGAGAGAGAGAGAGAGAGAGAGAGAGAGAGAGAGAGAGAGAGAGAGAGAGAGAGAGAGAGAGGAAATACACACAGGAAGTAACAAAAATATAATATAACATTTACTACAGTCTTACCTTAGAGTTGAATGTTCAAGTTGTCTCTCATTAGTCTTTAAAACATTCCACTGGTCTGATGTTTATCTATCTATCTATATCTATCCATCTATCTATCTATCTATCTATCAAACTATCTATCTTGTGTTTTAGAATACATACAGTTCTAAGTATTCTGGTTATATTTGGCTCTCTATCTGTCTATCTGTATTTCTTGGCTATGAATGCATGAAGATATAGTTAAAAGCATCTACAAATGTCAGTGTCATTTTATGCATCTCTCTCTCTCTCTCTCTCTCTCTCTCTCTCTCTCTCTCTCTCTCTCTCTCTCTCTCTCTCTCTCTCTCTCTCTCTCTTTCTCTCTCTCTCTGTATCTATATTTGTATATAGATCAGCTTATATCTTTTGAAGTTAATCTTGCTTCCCTCTCACTCAATCTTGCTTTAGAAACCATGTAAAGACCAACTTGAATGTATCTTTCTTCACCACCACCACCACCACCACTTCACTTTCAGATCTTAATCCCAATATTATTTAACCTCTTCAGTACGGGGACAAATTTTTACCTTGAGTTTTGGGCGTGACTAGAAGATTTTGTTGACATTAGGAAGGGTGTATGGAGGTCGGAAGATTTATAGCCAAGAATATTTTTAAATCGCCACTTGAGTTTCTGAAGCTGTATAAGATTGACAAATAATAAGCAGAATGAATATGAAAATGCATCCTAGTACTAAAATCTCTATCTGGTCTCACTCTTTTAATTAATCCTTTAAGTCATGAACCTTAGTGGTATTTGATGCTATTTAGGTCACATCCCGTCTCTTAATCCCATCAGTCAAATTCCTATGCTATTTCAATCACTTCCCTTCACCGTATTTATCTCCCAATGCTGAACCCCTTTGAGTTACACCCCAGTGGTATTCAATGCTGTTCCTGTCACTTCCCCTGCCCCACTTCCCCATTCCCCATTCCCCCATCACCCCCATCCCCTCTATCCCTCCCAGCATCCCCTGATAAAAAGTGTCACTGCACCTCAGATGAATGATGCATCTAATAAAGGGGAGTTTTGCAGTGTGGTTGGCAGCACTTCTTGGCAACGCTCACACTTCAAAGAGGCAGAAAGTGATGTTTATTGTATCTCATAATCTGCAAGACGGCTGCAGGGCGGGTGTGTGATGCTTTTCCTCGCTGGTTTGTTGGACGTATTTCCTGTGGGGTTTTATTCGAGGGAACACGTGCGAGGCGAGACTGCAGGGAAGTGGGGAAAACAAGGTGTGTTTCTCCTCCTTCCTTGCCAGACACCTCATTATGCACGGTGAAGGTTGTTGATAGCACTTTTATTGTCTTGTCATTATGCAAACACCAATGATTTTACAGCCACACACTATACAAGGGATAATTGACTTGTGAACCCCTTTGGTGATATATGTACTTCCTCACATTCTGCAGCTTAATTTCTTCAGGGCTGGGGCTGCATTTTCATATTTATTCTGTCTATTAATTTGTTGATTTTATACAGCTTCAGAAATTCATGTGGAGTTTGAAATAGTACAAACTCTTGCCATTAATCTTATGACCTCCATAGACACTTCCATATGTCTATAAAATCATTTAATCATAAACAAAACCTATAAAATGTGTTCTAGTACTGAAGGAACTGAATATATAAAGGAAGATTTGTTCAACTCTCTCACTACCAAGCATTCTTTTCCCACACTTTTTATAGTAAAGCACATTTAATATTCCTTCAGCCTAGAAAACACAGCATTAACTCTTCATTGTTTATTTACCATCCTTGGAAACTCAGAGACAAACTTGGGAGCAATAGAGTTAATGCATCTCTTAATTTAAGTGATGTGGGACTTCATATTAAGCCGGTACTGTCTATTGTTATATGCTGCAGTGGAAGTTTTAAACAGCATGGTGATTATCTTGAAGTTGACAGCCACAGCACAGCATTAAGTGAGTGTGTGAGTGTTGAGTCATGCATTTTGTGAAGTTGATGGCTTCTGTGTCTGGCTCATTCATCCACACTCTGTTTTTTGGTTTGTTTGGCTGCAGTTACTATAGGATGCTGGGACATTTCATTTATAGCCACCACCACCTCCAGACATTGTACTTGCTAGATACTGCAAAACATATCTTTTTTCTTCTCTCTTCCCTCTCAGTGCTTATAAAGATTGAATACATTGCTTTAGTGTTCTGAATTGTAACATCTATCCTTTCTGATTCCTCTCTTTCTTCTCAGTGCTTATAAAAATTGAATATAAAGATTGAATACATTGCTTTAATGCTGTGAATTATTGTATGTGACAGTGAGAGTTGATGCCTCTAGCTGGGAGTTACTTGGTATGGGAAGGGAGCTTGCAGGGAGACTCTTGAGGTGTGACTGTCAGGAGTGATGCAGTAGGGTAGGTGAGGTAATGTGTCCCCTGGTGATTGATTGATTGATTGATTGACAGTGGGAGAATGAAAAGAAGTGTAGTAATGATAGTAAATGATAATGATGCTGTTTGTATGCAGTTCTGTTATACAAGGAAATTAACAGTACCAGAACCAGTGTGTGTAAACTTAACCTCTTCAGTACAGGGACACATTTTTATCTTGCTTTAGATGATTTTGTTGATATTAAGAAAGCTGTATGGAAGTCAGAAGGTTAATATAGCCAGACTCATCATTATTCTAATCCCTACATAAATTTCTGAAGCTGTATAAAATCATCAAATAGTAAGAAGAATGGATGTGATCATGGGTCATAGTACTGAAGGGGTTAATAAGCATGTTCAAGAAAGTTAGTGATGAAAAGGGAAACATTTTGTAATTCCTTCCCAGTTGAAAAGTTGATTATGGATACAAAACTCAGATGTCTCAGATAAGTAATTGGGGAAAGAGAGAGAAGGTGTTAAAAGTGAAACATAAGGAAATAAAGTACAGTGCCTCACCTTGTGTCTTCCCACCACTCAGTCTTCACATTTGTCTCTGCCTGAACAACACAGGGAAAGGTGGACCAAATGGTAGTCAAAGGATGAAGTGTTCAGTGAAATATCCCTAAATTCAATGGTGAAAAGTGACACGCAGACAACCAATTTGCTAAGAGTCATGCTAGAGGCAACAGTAAAATCCAAAACACACACACACACACACACACACACACACACACACACACACACACACACACACACACACACACACACACACACACACACACACACACACACACACACACACACACACACACAGTGAGGCGCCAGATTAAAACAGTGGTGTATGTATTCATGTTTTTCCACAGCAGCTGATGGTTAAAATGTTGCTTTGATCCAGGAACCAGGAAGTTATGACTGCCTGTGTTATTATTGGGGTGTGTGGGGTGGCAAAACACACACACACACACACACACACACACACACACACACACACACACAAAGTAAATGCAATATACAGTACTAGTTTAAATAGAGTTTACCATACAAGGCAATAGATGGAGTGAGTTATTGTTAATGACTTCGTTAGTTAGTTATATCATAGAGAGAGAGAGAGAGAGAGAGAGAGAGAGAGAGAGAGAGAGAGAGAGGAAGTGAGATAGGAGATTGGGGATAAGTAGGTACAACAATAACACACACACACACACACACACACACACACACACACACACACACACACACATGCACAGATGATGGCAATGAATAGCTTGTGTATTAAATCAAGTGATGTGCGTGCGTGTGCGTGCGTGCGTGTGCGGGTGCATGTGTGTGTGCGTATGTGTGTCAGTCAGATGAACAGTGTTGACTTGGCCACTTTTCATGCAGGGCACTCACTCTTGTAATATTAGTGTGGTGTTATGCAGGGAATTCATGACCAGAGAGAGAGAGAGAGAGAGAGAGAGAGAGAGAATGGTCAGACAGATACATACAGGAAGATATAAATTGACAGACAGGCAAAGAGACAAACAAACACAGAGAGGCAAACTGACAAACAGACATACAAATACCATATAGACAGTCAGACAGAGATGAATGGACAGAGCATAAATAGACCAGCAGATGGATAGACAGAGACACAGAGAGAGAGAGAGAGAGAGAGAGGTGGTATTTTCTACCTTGATCTAAATTCCACAGGTTAATAAGAAGAGGGTTGTGTGTATCTTATCACGTGTTATCGTTATCACTCACCCACACACACACACACACACACACACACACACACACACACACATACACCACACACTTGGATATTGAACGGGTAGCTTTCTGCATCGATAAGAGAGAGTAAAGGAAGAATCTTTTTATCAAACTTTTAACTGCTCCTTCACTATGACTACTTTTCCAAGGCCACAGAGATGGTTTGGTGCTTTCTCAAGACCGTTCCTCCTGTTCATAGTATAGAAATGTCACTAATCTGTCCCTTGAACCCTAAAAACATCCTTGATAACCTATGCTGTGCTTCAGATGCATAAAAATCTCTTGAAGGTAAAGGAGATGTAATACATAAGTGTTTTGAAGTTTTTTTTATATGAGGGGGGGAAGCTGGCCAAGAGCAACAAAAACAGTGAAGATTAAAAAAAGGCCTCTGTTATTGCCAGTCCCCTGAAAGAATAAAAGAGTTAGCTGAGAGACAGGGACAAATGCCTTGAAACCTCCCTCTTAAATAGAATCAAGTCATAAGAAGTTGGAAATATAGAGGCAGGCAGGGAGTTACAGAGAGTTATCAGAGAAAGGATTGAGTGACTGAAAGTACGGGTTTATTCTTGCATTAGAGAGTTGGTCTTTAATGTTGTACAGTTCAGGACATAAATAGAATAAATGCTTTCCACTCACTCCACTGTTTTCTTTTTTTATCTTTTATTCTCATTGCCATACGTTGAGAAGATTTTACACCCATTCCTGTCTTTTGGTTGTTTTCTCTCTTAATGTAACTCCCTTACAGTTCAGTCCAACTCTGTAATGCAAGAGTTAACCTGTATTCTCAATCATTCACACCTTTCTTTAGTAAACTCTGGAACTCTCTACCTGCTTCTGTATTTCCAACTTCCTATAACATGACTTTATTTAACAGGAAGGCTTCAAGTCTTTTGGCTAACTCTTTTGGACCTATAAAGGGACTGGCAAATTAGTGGCCTTTTTTTATTGTCTTATGTTGCCCTTGACTAGCCTTTCCTTTCTCACATAAAAAAAAGGGTAAAAGTACAGTAACCTCCACCCTTTCCTGTGTTTTGCCCTCCAAGTCCTTCATACCCAGTTCAGGACACGTGACTGTGGGGACAAGTACACATATAAGAAGTGTGCTATACTGCCTGACCTCTAGATAACGTGAAGGTTAGCTAGATACTGCCGTGACTCAGGAATGTGAACCAATATTAGTAATGCCCATTGAAGACTTTATATCTCCCATTTGCCTCAATTAACTGCTGATTTAGTGGGTTTAGGAAGAAAAGTGTATGTTTGCCAGGAATGTTATTTGAATTGAGGTTAAAGTGTATTGGAAAATTATGTAAGTATGTATTGCTTTGAATATACATAAGACACTTGGATGCAACTCTTGTGGTTTGTTGGATTGATGTGTGATGTTTTATTATTTTTATTATATTTATTGTATGGTATATTTTTATTGTATTTTTTAATGTATTTAGGTCATAACAGTAATTTAGGACATGAGCCAATATTAGTAGTGTCCATTGAAGACTCTATATATCCCCAAAGATGTGTTTATTAGTCCTTACTCAATTAACTGGTGATTTAGTGAGTTTAGGAAGAAAAGTGTGTGTTTGCTGGGAATATTATTTGATTTGAGGTTGAAGTATTAGAAAATTTTATAAGTATTATGTTAAATATGTGACACTTGGAGGTGTTTTAAGGTTTTAGAGGCAAAGTGGCAAGATTTCTGCTTTATTAACTGGAAAAACACTTGAAAACCCCGCTAGTTATCTCTGTGGCCTTGGGTATTTGTTGTGGTGAGAGAGCAAACCAGATTAATTCCCTTTTCTTCTACAAACTGATGATAAAGTACACACATGTAGAGGAAAGGTATCAGTGCATTACAAGTGTGAATATGACTCCTTTGTTGAGTGGTTTAAATTCTACAGGCAAGCCACAGCCAGGCATACCAACCATGCCATAACATCACCAGGTATCCAATGTTTGCCATACACATCAAACTTCCCTTTTTTGATGTAAGAGGGAGAAGCTGGCTAAGGATAACAAAAATCATGAAAATTAAAAGCCCACTAATTTGCCAGTCCCCTTAAAGATCAAAAGAGTCAGCCAAAAGTCAGGGATAAATGTCTTGAAACCTCCCTCTTAAATAGTCAGTTCATAAGAAGCACTGATACTTTCTTACCATTTTTCTTTATTTTTTTTCTGTGTGGAATGGTGCTGACTTGGGTAACAAAAACACCATAAAAAGATCCAATGTGTAACCTCAGTAGGAAATTCATAACCCTGTAGTAGTATGCCTGATATACCAGTGACCTCAGCAACTCATCCCTTCCTTCCTGTCCCTCTATTTCAGACTTCCTGCCAGCCACTACCCACCAGCCACACACAAGAGGTATGTGTACTGTACCGTAAGATGTGTGTGTGTGTGTGTGTGTGTGTGTGTGTGTGTGTTGTATGGTATATGGTGTTGTGGTTATTAAGGCTCATTATAACAGCTCTTTAGATATTACCAAGCTTTCATCTTGACACACTTCATAGCCTTCTTGCTCCAAAACTGTGAACAATAGCTTTGAAAAACACAGTTATGTATAGATTTTGGATGAAAAGATAAAAAAAGAGAAGAAAAGGCAATACATTAAAACATGAAACAAAAACTAGAAGAACCTATAATCCCTTCAGTTCTGGGACACATTTTTACCACAAGTTTTAAGTGTGGTTAGATGATTTTATTGACATTAGGAAGCATCTATGTAGGTCAGAAGATTAATGGCCAGAGTGCCACATGTGTGATTAATGGCCAGAGTATGTACCATTTAAAGCCCCACTTGAGTTTCTGAAGCTGTATAAAATCAACAAATGATAAGGAAAATGAATATGAAAATGTGCCCCTGTACTGAAGGGATTAAGTTGATACAAAGACTACAGCTTCACATCTACATCCAAGCTTTAATACTGAACACCCAAGCTTCACACATTAGACTCACCAACACTTCCCCATTCAAACAAAGGAGAAGAAAAGACAATACATTAAAATGACACCCCCCCAAAAAAAAAAAAAAATAAATAAAAATAGATGAAAAAAAACCTTGAATTGATAATAACTACATCTTTACATCCAAAATTCATTACTGAACACCCAAGCCTCACACATCAGGCTCACCAACACTCCCTCATTGTTACCTGGTAGTAGTCTCTTCACCCACGTGGCCAGTGAAGTAATAATTGTCCTCCTCCTCATGTCCCTTCTTTGTCATCACTCACCACTGTGTTTAGTATGCAGTGGTGGTGGTGGTGGTGGTGGTGGGGGTGCATCCTCTGACACATTGTCACCTTCCCTGTTGCCTCGTGTGAAGTCATAGGTGGATCTGACATGTGGCTGTATTAACTAGTTTGTGGTAGTAGTAGTCTATAGTACTGACTTTATTTAACAGGTTTATTTCAAGATATTTATTCCTATTTTCTGGCTTACTCATACATGTTAGGGGACTAGAAAATTAGTACTGACTTTATTTAAGAGGAAGATTTGAAGATATTCCTATTTTCTGGCTGACTGATACATGTTAGGGGGCTGGCAAATTAGTGACCTTTGTTTAAGAGGAAGATTTCAAGACATTTATCTCTATTCTCTGGCTGACTCTTTCATACCAGTAAGGGGGCTGGCAAATTAGTGAGCTTTTTTTATTGTCTTATGTTGTCCTTGGCCAGCTTTCTCCTCTTACATAAAATATTTCCTGTTTCTGAGTCGTCTGTCAGTGAGTTCTGCCGACACACAAATTTCATACCAAGAACATGTTTCCAGTGTTGTAAGTCTTTCATAACACTACAAATTTAATTACCTTATGTTCTGTTCCAAGTATTCTAGTGTTACCATAATTCATTCCATTATTATTATGTTATGTCATTCTATCTTTTAGAAGTACATATATGAAACACAACCAGAGCGTTTTTAATTGTTCATGTTCATTATTCAAAGCTTCTGTTCATTATTGCCACTGTAGCATTCAAATTTATTCATTGTTACTCATTCATCACTCACTATGGTAATCAAACCCCATTCATCATTACTCTTGCTGTCTTCTACCGCTATTTTCATGCTGACTCCTCTATTGATCTAGCGAACTGCATGCCTTCCCTCCTGCTGCAGCCTCATTGCACAAGGCTTTCTTCTTCCTCTCACCACTTTTCTGTTCAACTCTATAATGCAAGAGTTAACCAGTGCTCTCAATCATTCATTCCTTTCTCTGGTAGTCTCTGGAACTCCCTATCTGCCTTTATATTTCCCAACTTTCTATGACTTTGTTTAAGAGGGAGGTGTCAACACATTTTATCCATGTCTTATGGCTAATTCTTTTTAACCTGTAAGGGGAATGGTAAATTAGTTTTTTTTAATATTATCTTTGTTCCCCTTGGCCAGTTTCCCCCTCTTACATAAAAAAGAGTCATCATTACTCTAATATGGTGTTATCACTGAGTCTAGCATGTACCAGTTCATCCCTGCACCCTCTTGTTGTGTGTTGCATCATCATGACCTTGTGCATTAGGAAAGGGTGGCTGTTGTCTTCCTGCTGGTGGAGAGAGAGATGAGTTAGTTGGATGTGATGTATTATGCATGGCAGGGTGAGAGGAATATCTGTGTGTGTGGTGGTGAATGTATCAAGGTGTGCTGATGTGTGTGTGTTTGTGTGTGTGTGTGTGCGTGTAGGAATAGTTTGTCGGGCCACGATAGTTATTAGAATTATGCCTGGTGTTGTGATAATAATGAAATATACATCTAGCCATCTCTCTCTCTCTCTCTCTCTCTCTCTCTCTCTCTCTCTCTCTCTCTCTCTCTCTCTCTCTCTCTCTAAGCATTATCTCAGAATTATTAGTCCAAGTCATAGTGAAAGGGAGATACAGAATCAGGCAGGGAGTTTCAGATTATAACCATTAAAGGGATGAAAGATTGGGAGCACTGGTTGACTCTTGCATTAGGGAGGTGGACAGAAGAGTGAGAATTAGAGGTGTATCCACGTAATTAATTGAAGGACAGAAGAGAGAGAGAGGGAGGGAGGGAGGGAGAGAGAGGGAGAGGAA
>JAHFWG010000610.1:30070-40070 GCA_020233015.1 Callinectes sapidus | reverse complement strand
CTCTTGGGTGACATGGCTCAGCCTGCCAGGGTAAGTTGTGCCCCGCCGCCCTCCTCCTGCTGAGGCCACTAGTCGGTTTGTGGGCGGCGGCGGCCAGTGTGTGTAGGAGCGTCCAGTCGGTCAGCCAGGCGGCCTCTCCGCCCGCAACCACCCAGTGTTTTATTGTGATAAAAAGTGATCATGAGAAAAATGCGTGTGTGTGGAGTGTTGTAGTCAGGTGTGTAACGAGGTTCTCCCGCAGTACGACGACGCGCTGGGGCACTACGGCGGCGGCGGCGGCACGAACATGGAGACCGTAGCCAACATGTACAGCGACCCTCACCGCAGCGCGGCGGCGGCGGCGGCCCTGCAGCCGTCTCTCATAAACCACATGAACCACGTGGGCGGGGCCGCCCACAATGCAGCCATGTACGCCCATACACAAGCCCCTAACCATGTGGCGGCGAACCACGTGATGGGCTCTGTTCCCGACGTGCACAAACGCGACAAAGACCTCATATACGGGTAAGTAGCCCGGCCAGCTGTGGTCAAACCTGTTTGTTGCCTCACTTTCTCCCGCTCTCCTTCATTATTCACCCGCCTCTCACTCTCGGCCGCCTTCCACGCCCAGGCCGTGTGCTGGGCGGCTGGGAGCACTTGTGGGTGAGACAAGCTGGTTTGTGGGCGGCGGTGAGCAGGTAACCCGTGCGGCGGCTGGCGGCGCTACTCTCCGCTGCCCGTCACCTGCTCCGCCGCCCGCCAACCCGCTGCCGCCCTCACAGGTGCTGTCCCACGCCCGCACGCCCGAAGAAACTGTCTCTCCGCAATGAGGAAGTCATACGCCAAATCTTCACGCACGCAGATGCTACATAAAAATCTGTGACAATAAAACAAATACCTCCCCTACCCATGAGCCGCGCCCGGCCCGCCTTTACCCCGGGCCGAGGCAGCCAAAGAAGGAATTTATGAATTTATGGAACGTGTCACTATTTTTCCCGTCTTGTTCGCAGCGCCACACCATAAACTAAACTCGGATAATGATAACAATAATAAGGAATCAGTGAAAATCAACGTCATTTATAAGAGTGTCAGTCTTTTTTAACACAAGTCTCGCCAGGCCCAAGATGCCGAGCGAGCCCCGCCGGCCAGTCCCAGTCTGCCTCCCAACGCTCGACCGCCACACAAAATATTTACATTAATATCTAGTGTCACTCGTGGCGGCTTGAGAGGAGACCCTTACACGGCGACCTCTCCAGCACGTGAAGGCCTCGGGGGAGTGAAGAGAGAGAGGAAGGAAGAGGGAGGAGGGGAACCACTACCACAGCCACTTAACAACTTTGTATTTTGTGGAAGTTTATGAAATGTGAGGAGTGGTGAACACGAGCGACTCTCGGCAAATAGTGGATTGCAGTGTTAGAGGGAGGGAAACTTTTTGTAGGGGTGCATTAATAAATGAGATGCTGCACCACACAAACTTTATATAATTGCGAGGGAATCCTGAGTTTTATTTGAGCGTTCATGACCATAAGTGTGTTCCTGTAAACCTGAGTGAAATAAAAAATAATATGGGTTGTTTTCTATGTTTATAAGCACGTTTGCATTGACTTGTGGTAGCGACGCTGAACTCCGCATCCTCGTGGTGGCTTTAAAATATTTATGCCTGGCTGTGTTTTTTGAGGACAAAAGATGTGGTGGTGGTTGTGATGGTGGTGGCGGTGTTATGGTTGGAGGCGGTGCGGTGTGGTGATGACCATGAATTTTAAAATGCGCAAGTAAAATATTTTAGGGAAGCACAGCACTTAGTAGGAATTCTTGTTAATTGTGATGGTGTGTGTGTGTGTGTGTGTGTGTGATGCCAGGAAGCGTGATGGAGGGAGAGCACATCGTCGTGGGTGAAGTGTTTTTCCGAGCAAATGACAATAATAGTGAGAGTGGTGGTGCGTCTCACCCGCGCCACCAGCACCCGGTAGTTAGTGTGTTTATATCTACCGTAACCATCACTTGTCGCGATGCCGGAGACTTATTATAATAATCAGCTTTAGAATAACTGCCATTAAGAATATCACAAGGTTTTTATTTCCATTGTTCTATCGGAGTGATGGTGATGGGAGACACAGCCAGGGTGTAAATTTGCGGATTAAGCGAAAGGGCTTCTTGAATAAATAAATCCCAGTGAACGCCGGGGAGTGATAAAGCAGGGGAATAAACAAAAGACGAACGAGGAGCGAGGAAAGTGAATGCACCCAACAATAGATTCTAAAGATTCTTGAACCTCTCTTCTGGGAACGGCTTAATTACGGGGGAAAGAAAGGACGAAGACGAAGGAGGAGAAGCGCCGAGGAATGCACGGAATTGAAATATAACTGGCTCTTATTCATTGACTTACTGAGCATGTCACAATTACTGGGTATTTTCAGTAATCCTCTTAGGCGTGGGAATACGTGATTATCTATAGGCGAAATATGTATTTATATGTATTTACGCCTACATGTGTGTATGTTGCAAGTCATAGTTGAAATCTGTGATAAGTAGCTGTACGTGTGTGTGTGTGTGTGTGTGTGTGTGTGTGTGTGTTTAATCCTACATCACACTTTCACAATTTGCAACTTCAGCATTTACAGTACATCTCTCTCTCTCTCTCTCTCTCTCTCTCTCTCTCTCTCTCTCTCTCTCTCTCTCTCTCTCTCTCTCTCTCTCTCTCTCTCTCTCTCTCTCCAAAATGAACAGTCTCACAACCCCCATAAAACTCTCTCTACTCCTGTAACACTCTTCTCACTCTCTCCCTCTAAGCTCCAGTTAACAGTTGAATTTCATAGCGGAAGGAAGGAAGGAAGGAAGGGAAGGGAGGGAGGGAGAGAAAGACTCAAGCTGATTGTGTTACTTCCCTGTGATATCCGCGCTCGAACCTCTGTACAAGTTCGTAAAATGCAGACATTTCCGCTGTATACTTTTTTCTCCCCCTACTCTCTTTCCCAGTGTTCCGTGTTGCTGTGAAGTCGCGCGTTGTGTGTCATTGTGCTTATCTCTTAACGGTGACTGATCCGCGGCTAGTGAAGTTATTACATTTCTTGTCATTCTGGTGGACGTAACTGTGTGTTGAGTGTGAGTGGCGGTGGAGGTTAGTGTGGCTAGCGGTAGTGCATCGCCGTGACTGGTAACGCAAGTTATTCTTCCTCGTAATGCTGTGGAAAAAAAAGAAGAGTATCGGGTAACGTGGAAAGGAAGGAGTAAGAGGAGGGAAGGATGCGAGGAGAGATGAAAGGAGCGGTACGGGTGTAAGGTCTTGTGGCCGTGTTATCAGGCAGCGTGGAGGTATCGTAGCAAGGCCCTGGTATCTCCCTTATCGCTTAGAATACGTGCGGTGGATCGTGTCTTATCCATGAAAACCCTCGCTCAGTCAGACCTTTTCGCAGGACCTGAGTTAGTGATCTTATGGCGAAATGACCACCGCCACCAGCACAGCCTGACGAAGCCATTAGGTCCTCAACTCCCCGCCACAAACACACACACACACACACACACACACACACACACACACACACGCTGTTAACGCTGAGTATTACCGGCTTGCGGAGGATCAACTGGAGATCGTCACTGTTTTTGTCGAGTAGATATTCCGTAGGTTTTTTGATTCGTGGCTCCTGTAATCGGCACCAGAGGATTAGGATTGACCGGCGACCAGTAAATCAGGCTGGAGGGATTAGAGGAGGTCCCGCCGCAGTCCCTTGTAGGGCGTCCTAGTGCAGATAATAAGATTACTGGCGATTGCAGTAACCCGGGGATTAGCGGCGCAGACTGGCGAGGCGGTGTCCGGTGATGACTGTCATTGTAAACCCGTTCGTGTAATTTATATGTGTTTTCTTTATATTTATTTGTCAATTTGCTTATCTTAAAAGGAAGGATCTCTTCGTGGCGTTTGAAACTGTCGTGAATAACTAAATTGTGGTTCTCTCTCTCTCTCTCTCTCTCTCTCTCTCTCTCTCTCTCTCTCTCTCTCTCTCTCTCTCTCTCTCTCTCCTCTCTCCCCTCTCTCTCTCTCTCTCTCTCTCTCTCTCTCTCTCTCTCTCTCTCTCTCTCTCTCTCTCTCTCTCTCTCTCTTTCATTTTAACTTGTAAATATGGTTTTATATTTGAGCTTGTGTTTGTTGGTGTTGTTTCATGTTTTTGGCTTTGAAAGCGTGTAGGTGTAAGTGTGCGAGTGTTAATTCGCTGTTCCTGGCCACGGTAATGACGGTGTTTTGCTGCATTCAAAAAGCCACACACGAGACTCCACATAATGCTGGTCGATTTTTTGCAATATTTTTAATGATAAATAGTTAGTGTTGCGGTGTGATTCTCGCGGTATCAGTGTGTGTTTATGGCTCTTCATACGTTTTCCTAACTCCACTCGGCGTATTTTACTCTCTATTATTTATAGCGAAGATATTGTGTTATTTATTCGTTTGTTCCGGAAAGCCGAACCATGTGAACAAAATGCATATTGACAATCTTAAAGTGGCGGCAATATTTCATAACGGCTAAAAACATGTTTACAACTTCTCTAATAATATGTATTTTTGTATTCATTGTTTAGCGGGAAAGCCGTGTGTGTGTGTGTGTGTGTGTGTGTGGTGTATGTGGTGTGTGTGTGTGTTTGTGTGTGTGTGTGTGTGTGTGTGTGTGTGTGTGTGTGTGTGTGTGTGTGTGTGTGTTAAGTGGCATGTTGTAGGGCGCAGGAGTCACCACGCCATCCTGCGCCTGCATGTTTGTCCTCTTTGTCGGCGGCGAAGTTGGTCTTTTGCGGTGGTGTGGACAATGGCGGGCTCGGCGCCGCCAGCACTCGCTCACGACCACCCGCGCTTCCCGCCGCCCCTCTCTACCTGGCCGCCGCCGCCGCCGCCGCCAATTCTACCTCCCGCCGTCACCGCCGCCTCCACTGCACAAAATGTTGGCTCAAATAATTCCGTCTAGCTTCTCAGAGAGCGTGGGGCGTGGGCATGTTGGGGCAGATTGGGCGTGTGGGTGTGGGCGGCTGAACGGAATATGTCGTTATGGCCGCCCGATTTCGCCGTTCAAAGATGTAACATTATTTCCGGCCGACGATGCTAGTAAACACACACACACACACACACACACACACACACACACACACACACACACACACACACACACACACACGCACACACACACACACACACACTGGGCCATGTCATAGTCATCGGTTTTACAAGAAAACTTTTATTATACATAGTTTCGTGAGGGGGAAAATTATCCTTCATTAATTCTTGAAATCACTGGGAAACGAGGGTTCGATTCCAGCCAAGTCTTCATATTTTAGGAGCAGGATTTTGGGTGGAGGAGGAAGAAGAGAAGGTAGAAGTTGAGGAGGGGAAGGAGGCCGCATTTCTCTTACTACTCTAGTCACAGAGTGGTGGAGGCAGAATGCATCCGGGAAACAGTGCTATTAAGATTGTCTCGACGGAGTGTGGTCCATAAATATATTATTGTCACAGGAGGCGGCGGGTGCGAGGCGGTGCAGGGAACGACAGAGGAGAAGTGGTAACAGCTGGAGTAGGGGGCGTGTAGGGGGAGAAGCAGCTCAGGTACAGGGCGCAGGGAGCGACTGTAAAATACTCTGGTGTAGAAGTGTTTTGGAGTGTAGTGATGTCTGTGTTGCCGCGACCCTCACTGCTGCTCTTTAAGGGGGAGGAGAGTGTGAGAGAGTAAGGAGGGGTGGTGGTGGTGGTGGTGGTGGGAGGAGTAAGGGCAGGGGGGTGGACGTAAAATTTGTGCGGACATAAATATTTTGTTTTTGTACTCGGTTCGTATATATCCTGCGTGCATGAAAGTATCTCATCGTGGGTAACAGGTCGCCAAAACCTCTCCTCCTACTGTGTATTGTGCTAATTATTCTGCGGGTCAAGAGGGCTAGAGGGCCTGGCGGCGGCGGTGGCGGTGGAGTTGTCGTGGCCGCCGAGATGGTGGTGGTGGTAGCGGCGGCGGAGGAGGTAGTGGTGGTGGTGGTGGTGGGTCATTCCAGCTTATTTATAGACCGTGATAAATGAATGCTCAAGTGCAATCCCCGGCGTGTTAAAACCATAGATTCCGGGAGGCTCTTGGATTAGCGCTGCGGGACCTCTGTGTAAATATTTTAGGTGTGTGTGTGTGTGTGTGTGTGTGTGTGTTTATGCGTATATGTGTGGCGTCCTTAATTTACATTGTGGTGATAGTTGCCTTAAATCTTGTTGCTTTACGGGAGGGAGGGCGGTAGGTCTGCGGGAGTCTTCTGAAGTCCCCACGCTCCTGAAGAAGGGCGAGGTGGTGAAGGGAGGCTGAGGCGATGGTGTGGTGGTGAAGAAGTTGTAGGGACGCTTTCTTTATAGCCTTTTGACAGGAGTGAGGAAAGAAATAAAGGAAAATAGGCATAAAGATTAATATACATTTCCGAGTGACGAAATTATGAAAAAAGAGACAGGAATATAGAGTGCTGCACATTAACTCCTTCAGGATGTGTAACGGAGTCAATCATATCCTGGTTTGTTTAAGTTCGAAGCTTTACGACCAGCAAGTGTGAGGATGCTTAGAGATGTGTTTTGTTTTTTATGAAGCCTTGCTATTGCTATTACTCCTCCACAACTGCCGCTACTGTTACTCCTACCGGTGCTACTGGTGGTGGTGTTCCTCCTGCCGCCGTGGGGGAAGGAAAGTTGGCAGGCAGCAGTGTAATATTCCTGGCCATTAATAAAGTTCCGCTCTGTCTGTGTTACGTCTTACAGTCTCGTTCACCTCCGTCGCCGTCCTCGTCAGGTGTTTCCTTGACGCTGATGATTATACCTCCCACTGCGCCTCCTTCCGCCGCCTCTCCCACGCGTCTGTGATTCCCAGGCGCTGCTACTCCTAAGCACTTTTGAATTATGAGGAGGCGACCTTCCTTCTTTTTTTCCTTTTTTTCGTGACGTTGTTGATTTATAATCTATAAGATTTCTGACTGTGTGTGTGTGTGTGTGTGTGTGTGTGTGTGTGTGTGTGTGTGTGTGTGTGTGTGTTGACTTCTGTTCTAAACGTGTTCTGGGGTTTGCTATTTCTCTTGTTTGTGCTTGTTTTGTTCTATGTTTATTTGTTTATTTTTCATGTTTCTTGGTTTCATGTCAAGTACTTATTTCTTGGTTTTATTATTGGTTTCTTGTCTTTACTATGATGTTTGATGTTCCGTGTGTTCATCTTACTTTCGTGTTCCATATGTACGCTCTTGTTTCTTTATAGCCTATTCTATATGTTAATTTCATTTCTCTATGTGTATTTTCTTCCACTTTTCCTCTTCTACATATTTGCTTTTTCTGGTGTTTATGCATACTATTTTTTTGTGTTCCTGTTTTATGAAAGGCTTTTCTTTCTGCTCTATGCTATGAGAGTCGTGTTATGGCAAATCGTGTTGTGAGGAGGAGTTAGGTAAATATTAATTGCTAGCTGTGATTGGCGGCAAGCTATTATTACTTTGCTATGATATGTTATTACGTGGTGAATGCTGCTGTGATGCAATGACAGTCAGCGTGAGTGTAGTACCAGTTTGATATCACCAGTACCTAGTTGTTAGCTGACTTTGTTATCATAAGCAGGTGGTGAACAATTTCCTGCTGCTAGTAAATATATTAGTTTTGCGCATGCATAGTACTAAGCGTCATTATTATATTTTTAGCATATATAAGGTTAGAGTACAATAGCTGCTATTTAATGTCATGAAGTCAGCGATAGTTTAGTAGATTAGCAGGTTTTGTTAGTATTTAGCGGTAGTGTATTTGTTCTAAGCGGTATTTGATCTCACGTTAAAGCGTTGGTGCTCTGAAAAAGCGCTCAGTAGTGTTAGATTATAGAAAAATATTAGTGTTTTGAATTGTAACTAATATTGGTATACATGGACTGTTGTAATAAGGCGTTGTAGATTTACTAAGTGATGTGAAATAAGTGTTAGCGATTCTAGGATACTTAGTTTTGCTGGTGTATTTGTTTTTGTTGTTGTTGCTGTTGTTGTTGTTGTTGTGGTGGTGGTGGTGGTGGTGGTGGTAATTGTATGGTGTGTTCTCATGTCTAAATTGAAATGAAGGTTTGGTTCTTTTATTTACTTTCTCGTGCGTGTTCATTGTTTTCTGATTTTATTTCCTGCTGTCAGTTTATCATTTCACGTCGTCTTTGTTCATTTATATTGTTCTGTTCTCATTTCTCGGTGTTTTGTAAATATTTTGTTTCATCATATTTCGCTTATAGTCTCTCTCTCTCTCTCTCTCTCTCTCTCTCCTACCTGCCTTCCCTAAAATTTTCAATCACCCTTGCTATCTACCCTCCCCATTCTATCTCCCCTTTCCCTCCCTCTCTCCCTCCTATCTCCCTTTCCTCCTTTCCCTCCTATCTTCCCTCCCTTCCCTCCCATCTATCTTGTCCCTCTCTTTCCCTTCCCTTCTTGCACATAGAGACAGTAAGTTATTGAAGAATTCTTACTTAATATAATTGAGAGAACGAGGAAAAATGTGAAGGGAAAATAGAAAGATGTAATATTTGTTTAAGACAAGAATGGCGACCAGAAAAGAACAAGGGAGGAAAGAGAACAAAATAGAATGAAGAGGAAAAATAGAGACACGGGAATAACTGGTACAATGAAATGCAGGAAAGTGTAATAATAAAAAGTGAGAGGCAGAGTTTGATTATGTTGGGAAGGGAGAAAGGTTATGATAAAGTTGTTGAAGAAAGAGAAGTATTTGAAAAATGTACTTAGGTGGTTATTAGTGTAGCGCTGACAGAGAGAGAGAGAGAGAGAGAGAGAGAGAGAGAGAGAGAGAGAGAGAGAGAGAGAGAGAGAGAGAGAGAGCAGCTAATGCGTGACTGGTAAAGATGAGGTTAATCAGGAAAACAGGTAAATATGAAAGTAATAAAGTCGGAGGGGGGATGAAAGATTACATATATGACCATCACTACAATCACCACAATACTTAATGCTGTTTTTTTATACAACAAAAAGTGAGTAAATGATAATAGATTTGGTTAAGGAAAATACATCAAAGTGAAAACAGGTAAATATGAAAGTTATAAATTAGGAGGGTGGATGAAAGATTACATTTAAGAACGTCACTGGAATTACCACACCAATTATTGTTGTTTTCTTATGTAACAAATGGTAAATAAATAAATCAAAATATTTAGTTAAAGAAAGTACAGCAAAATGAAAACACGACGACTGAAACTATACCACAAAGCTAACATAATTTTGTATATAATACGAAATTTAACAAAATAATGCAATAAGAATTAACCGTCTAACAAAAGAAAAATAATTTTTTCATAGTAATTCTTTTATTTTCAATCCTTACCTAAAAATGCATCTAAACATATAAATATATGAGAAAACAATTAAAAATACTTATAGTAGTTATGTCTACCTTCTATTGCCATTAAGATCCATCATTTACCGAGCCATGCAAACGAGAACAATCCCTTAACCTCACCTTGAACAAATTATGAACATGCAACAAACCGAAATCAAATATCAAAATCACATCATTAAAAGAAAATCCACATGACTTAATTTTTCCCCTCTGTCTGTCTTTCCCTTATTTTTTCTCCATCCTTCATTTGGCGAGTCGGAGAACCTCTTAATGCATGAGTCTCTTTACTTGACACCGAGCCATACGTGTCAGGGGGGTTCCTCACGTCGCTCTGACCTTCACCAGCAGACTGAGAGAACCCCAGTAAGGAGGGACAGGCGCAAGGGAGAGGGTTCTTAAAGATGGTCTGATCCGAGATGGCGAGAGTCTGGTGATCTGAGGGAGAGAGTGAGAGAATGATGGCACAAGTTGAAGTTTGTAATGAAATGTGATGTGTGTTTGTACTGCTACTACTACTGCTGGTGTGTGTGTGTGTGTGTGTGTGTGTGTGTGTGTGTGTGTGTGTGTGTGTGTGTGTGTAGGGATATTGGTTTGTACGAAGGAAGGAAAGACTTTGTAAAGAGAGAGAGAGAGAGAGAGAGAGAGAGAGAGAGAGAGAGAGAGAGAGAG
>JAHFWG010000983.1:28913-41673 GCA_020233015.1 Callinectes sapidus | reverse complement strand
ACTACTACTACTACTGCTACTACTACTACTACTACTACTACTACTACTACTACTACTACTACTACTACTACTACTACTACTGTCTTTGCTTTACTAGATGTGTTGGGTAAAATAGATGAATTATACTCAGTTAATCAGACTCACCAGTCAAGCAGCCTGATCTTTAACCTATAGACAGATATGGGAAGTAGAGGTGTGTCGATCCACAGGTGTGCTGGGGATAATACCTGTGTGAGCTCTCCGTTAGGTACGTTTACAGGTGACAAAAGCTTTAAGACCTTCAGTACTGAGACACATTTTTTATCAATAATTTGAGGTGCGAACATACCATTTCATTGACATTAGCAAAGGTCTGTGGAGGTCAGAAGATTAATAGCCACAGTCTGTACTATTTCAATCCTCACATGAGTTTCTGAAGCTGAATAAATCACCATTAGTAAGCAGAACAAATAAGAAAAATCGTCCCAACACTGAAGGGGTTAATAAAGCAATGGAAAGGGAGTACATATGCATCACGGAGCCGCCGCGGTACAGTGGAACCGCCTGCGCTTTGGGGGCCTTGGCGTCCCTGAGCGCAAGGGTCCGAGTCCTGGCCACGGTGTGAGTGGACATTGGGCATCCCCTCGGGGTAACGGTTTTCAAATGGGTGGGCTTTCAGATAGGAGATCTCCATTAGGTGGTTTCCTATAACCCATAAATTCCCGTAAAAAAGCCCACATTCATTGAATTAAATAGAAAAAAATCTACGGGTGTGCCTGATACACTCCGGTACACACAGAGATGGAGAAAAACAAGGATAAGAAGACACGAGGCATTAGTTTTGCTGGTTATTGATATAGATATATATATTTCTTTGACAATATTTGCCACACCACACAGCGAACACATGATATGATGATAGTCGTAACTGCAACAACAACAACAACAACAATAATAATGATCATGAGAAGAATTTCTGAGTGGACGTTTCTCTCGTTTCTGTATTGTGTGTGTGTGTGTGTGTGTGTGTGTGTGTGTGTGTGTGTGTGTGTGTGTGTTGTGTTGTGTTGTGTTGTGTTGTGTTGTGTGTGTGATGGAGCAACAGGACGTGGAAAGAGACCTGTGGGGTAGGAGGGGGCTCAGAAAATAAAGTAAATAGAAACGATTACGTATATCTTCTTTTCCTCCCACCCAGCAGTCCCTTAACACATCCTTTTATAACTAAGACAGACTCTGTGTGAGTTTGCGTCGAGAGAGAGAGAGAGAGAGAGAGAGAGAGAGAGAGAGAGAGAGAGAGAGAGAGAGAGAGAGAGAGAGAGAGAGAGAGAGAGAGAGAGAAGAGGGGGGGGAGAGGAAAAGGTTTATTTTTTTTGTGTGTGGTTTTGTCTATTTGTTTTGTTTTGTTTTGTTTTGTTTTGTTTTATTTTGTTTTGTTTTGTTTTGTTTTGTTTTGTTTTGTTTAGTTTAGTTTTGCTTTGTTTTGTTTTGTATTGTTTTGTTAGAGAGTTCTTTTTTCTCCCTTATTATTTTCACGTGTGTTTGTGTTTCCTGTGGTGGTGGTGGTGGTGGTGATGGTGGCGGTGGTGGTGGTGGTGGTGGTGGTGGTGGTGGTGGCGGTTCCAGTTTCAGGTGTCGTCAAGGCTTAACTTCGGTTCCCTTTTGGCTCCGGAGTTCAGTAGACTCATTAAAACTTGTAACTTTCTCTCCCATGATCATGAAAATATCCAGGTGGTGGCGGGCCCTTGTGTCACACCCGCCCTTGTACACCGCCACCACCACCACCACCACCACCACCGCCATCACCACCATCACCACCACCACTTCTGTTTCTTCTCCCTTCCTCTCCTTCAGGTATGTTTCCACCACTACCACTTCTGTTTCCTCTCCTTTCCTCTCCTTCAGGTATGTTTCCTTCACTCCTCTCTTCCTCTCTCCCTCCTATTTTTCCCTCCAAAACTCCTCTTTTCTCTAATTCTCTTTCTCTTCTCTCTTTCTTTCCTTCAAATTCCTTTTCTCTTTTTTTATTTTCTAAAGTCGATCTTGTACACCACCACCACCACCACCACCACCACCACTACCACCACTTCTGTTTCCTCTCCTTTCCTCTCCTTCAGGTACGTTTCCTTCACTCCTCTCTCTCTCTCTCCTTCCTATTTTTCCCTCCAAAACTCCTCTCTTTCTCTAATTCTCTCCATCAAGTTCCTTTCTCTTGTCTCTTTCTTTCCTTCAAGTCCCTTTTCTCTTTTTTTATTTTCTAAAGTCACCCTTGTACACCACCACCACCACCACCACCACCACCACCACCACCACCATCACCACCTGTTCTTCATCATAGTTTTAATTTATCTTATTATTTCCCTTCAATCTTCATCAACACCATCTCCACTATCTATGTAATCTTGCAACACCATCCACCAGTCCACTCACACCAGTCCACTCAGTCCACTCACACCACTCACACCACCGTTTGTTATATCTCTCCCTTCCACTTCTCCACGTATACTTGTTTCTTCCACTTTGCTTTAAATTTGTCTATTTTTTTCCACTTTGAGTTTAGAATAGTGAAGAATTTTGTAGTTTTTTGTGGTTTTTCCTAATCTTTTCTTTCTTTTCCCAGTCATTGCAATCCATTTTTTCCTTCCACATTTCCACATTAACCTGTTTTTTCCCACCTTAATATTTGTCTTTGTTTTTTACTTTGAGTTTAGAATAGTGAGGAATTGTGTATATTTTTGTTGTTTTCCTAATCTTTTCTTTCTTTTCACAGTCATTTCACTCCATCTTTTCCTTCCACATTTCCACATTAACTTGTTTTTTTTCCACCTTAATATTTGTCTTTGTTTTCCACTTCGAGTTAGGAATAGTGAAGAATTGTATATATTTTTGTAATTTTCCTAATCTTTTCTTTCTTTTCCCAGTCATTGCAATCCATTTCTCCTTTTTCATATTTCTACATTATTTTCTTTCCCACTTTAGTATTTGTTTATCTTTTTCCTAGAATTTAGAATAGTGAAGAATTGTGCAGTTTTTTTCCTTTTCCTGATCTTTTCCTTCTTTTCTCATTTCTCCTTCTTCTCCCTGGCTATCAAGAAACTCAGACCATTTCTTCCCTCTCTTCTTCCTCCTCTTCTTCCTCCTCCTCCTCTTCTTTTTTCCTCCTCTTCTCATTCTTCTCACTTCACTAACTTCCTCCTCCTCCTCATCTTTTCTTCCCCTCATAATGCTTTTCTCTGATTAACCCGGTTGTCTGTCTGTCTGTCTGTCTGTCTGTCTGTCTGTCAGTCTATCTACTACTGCTTATGTATTTCTATTTTTCTAGCTTAGTTTATTGCTACGACTATTTAATTTTTTATGTTTTTCTTCTTATTTTTCTATTCGTGTGGTTTTATATAAGTAGTTTATATAATTTACATGTTTTATCTACGTATTTTTGTGTTTTTATTCTATTTTCTTCTATATATTGTGTTTTATATATTTTTCCCTGTGATAAGTTTGCAACAGGCCTTTTATATCAGCAGTGTACGTAATTTACACCTTTAATCTACCTATTTTCGTGTTTTTATTGTATTTCTTTTATATATTTAGTTCTATATTTTTTCTCCCTTTCTATCAGTGTATAAGACGCGGGTAAATAAAGGGCTGTGTTGTTCCCCATAGTTTTATTTCAGCAGTGTACGTAAATTACACCTTTTATCTACTTATTTTTGTGTTTTTATTGTATTTTCTTCTATATATTTAGTTCTATATATTTTTCCCTTTCTATCAGTGTATAAGACGCGGGAAAATAAAGGGCTGTGTTCTTCCCCATAGTTTTATTTCAGCAGTGTACGTAATTTACACCTTTAATTTACCTATGTTTGTGTTTTTATTGTATTTTCTTGTATATATTTAGTTCTATAATTTTTTCCCTTTCTATCAGTGTATAAGACGCGGGTAAATAAGGGGGGGGGGGTGTTGTTTCCCGTGGTTCTGTTCCCTTTAAGTCTCTCAGTGAGGGAATACACGACTCGTAAACTTCATTATAATTATTTTTCCTGTGGCAGTTCAGTAGTGTTCTCCTGGTGTGGTGAAGGAGACACTTGTACCGCAATGAGAGAGAGAGAGAGAGAGAGAGAGAGAGAGAGAGAGAGAGAGGGAGAGGGAGAGGTGGGGGGGGTTCTTACTCTTTTTTTCTCCCCTCTCCTGTTTCTTTGTTATCTTCCTCCCACTTCTCTTTCGCTTTCTTCTCTCTCTCTCTCTCTCTCTCTCTCTCTCTCTCTCTCTCTCTCTCTCTCTCTCTCTCTCTCTCTCTCTCTCTCTCTCTCTCTCTCTCTCTCTTTCTCTCTCTCTTCCTCCATTTCGTTCAACACTCTCAACTCTTCTTCTTTTATGTTACCTCTTGTCGTACTCCTCCTCCTTCACTCCTCCACCTCCTCCTCCTCCTCCTCCTTTTCACATCGACTCTTGATGGCTTTGACCTCCTCTCCCCTTCACAAACCCCCCCTAGTAATCCCCCTATTCCCCACCCCCCTCCCCCTCCCCCCTCCTCCCCAGCTGAGGTGCCCCTGGGGGTATTCACACATCTCAAGTGAATATAATTACAAAAACCGACGGGGCTGCGATCGTGTCTGGCCGAGAGGAAATCTCATTCCCGTCTCTAAATTGCCTCAGTCTTGCCTGGTATTTCCCCGATCTGCTGAAGCCTGGCCGGGGGGGGAGGGGAGGGGGTGGGGGAGGTTGGGTTTAGGTTGGGAGGACAGCTGGAGGAAGAGGAGAGAGGTGGGGATGCAAGGAGGTAAGGACTGGGAGAGCATTGGAGGGCAAGGAAGGAAGGAAGGGATGGGGAGGGTGGGGTGAGGGGAGGGGAGGGGAGAAGGAAGAGAAAGAGTTGGTAGGAAGGGTTGGATGGAGAAACATTTGGGAGGAAGGGAGGGAAACGCGGGACCAGAAATGGTGGAAGGAAGGAGTGGCAGGGAGGGAAGGAAGGAAGAATGAAGGAAGCAGCAAGGAAAGGAGGAGGAGAGAGGGAGTAGGTAAAAGATCAGGAGGAAAAGAAAGGAGAGAAAGCGAAAGAAGGAAAGGAAGTGGAAGGAAAAGAAGAAGGAATGAAGGAAGCAGCAAGGAAAGGAGAAGAGGGAGTAGATAAAAGATGAGGAAAAGAAAGAAGAGAAGGAAAATAAAGGAAGAGGCAGGAGGTAGAGAAAGGGGAAGAAGGAAAGGAAGTGGAAGGAAAAGGAGGAAAAATGATAAAAGGAGCAAGGAAAGGGAGAGGAAGTAGAGAAAAGATGAGAAGGAAAATAAAGAAGAGAAGGAGAATAAAGGAAGAGGCTGAAAGTAGAGAAAGGGAAGAAGGAATGTTTTATTTATTTATTTATTATTTTTTAAGGCATCTTTTACTCCCACCTTGTCTAAATGTCACAGAATTGAGTGTAGTTTAATGTCTTTCTATCACATTTCATCTGAGAGAGAGAATCAACCTTGTATCTTTTGAAATATAATCTCTCTCCCTATATATTTTTTTCTTATCCGTCAGTAGATTTATGTTATTTTATACGCATCTTTGTCCAGACCCTTTCGATTTCCTAACGTAATCCTTTCACTGCGACATGCAACACTTCACAGAACTGAAACCAATGCGTGGAATATTTATAAGCACCTGAATGTTATAAAAAAGTGATGAAATACAACAAAACCTTATGATTTCTAACCCCTCTCTCTATATATATTAGGGAAGTATATTAGAACAAGGTGCAATGCTTAAGAATTGTCAATGAGTAGAAGAAAAAATATTGAAGAAAAGTGAACAAGATAACAATGTATTCTTTTAACCTTTTTATTTCACTGTTTCTTTACCAATAACAGTATATATATAGCTCGGAGAAAGAATATGCTAGCAATGTGCTCTTATATTCTTCGTATTTCACATTTCTCTACCAATAAGAGTAAGTGTATTCCTAAAACAGCAAATAAGATCAAATGTATTCTTTAAACCTTCTCATTTCACTGTTTCTCTATCACTAACAGTAATTATACCCCAAAATAGTGTGAATAAAGTAATGTGTCCTTTTAACCCTCATATTTCACTATCTATCTATCTATCAGTAATAGTAAATTTATTCCCCCAAACAGCAAATAAGATCAAATGTGTTATTTAAACCTTCCTATTTCACTGTTTCTCTATCAATAACAGTAAATATACCCCAAAATAGTGGGAAAATAGTAATGTGTCCTTTTAACCCTCATATTTCACTATTTATCTATCACTAAAACAGCAAGTAAGATCAAATATATTCTTTTAATCATCTTATTTCTCTGTTTCTCTATCACGAACAGTAATTATACCCCCAAACAGTGTAAAGATAGTAATGTGTTCTTTTAACCCTCATATGTCACTATTTATCTATCAGTAAGAGTAAATAACCCCCTTAAAACAGTCAATGAGATAACAATGTGTTCTTTAAACCATCTTATTTCACTATTCATCTATTAGTAAGAGCAAATATACTAAAAAAAACCACAAGATAACAATAAAATACCTTCACTCTTCTTATCTCACTATTCATCTATCAATACGACTAAACATATCCCCCCTAAAAAAAAATCACATAAGATAACAATGTATTCTTTTATCCCTCGTATTTCAGCACATCTCTATCACAAAAGTCCATTAAAGAGGCATTCCAGTGTGGCAGTTTTTGATCCCCTGTGCCCCATATCTCTGGCGGTGATCACATTGTCATCCGTCCTACATATCAGCGTATCCTCTCGCTCCGGGTTTGTTGCTCGATTATACCAGGATCATATTTTTTGTTTGCATTCTGTCTATCGTTCACTGTAGCGCTGACTTTTTCATTGGGAGAGAGAGAGTGTGTGTAGGTGTATGTGTGTTATTTTTATTTGTGTTATGTTTCTTTCGTTCATTCCTCACTTGTTTGTTCACTAGGTTTATTTATATATGCTAATTTATGCACTTATCTGCCTATTAACTCTTTTTTTATTTCTGCTTTTTTCTTTTTTTAGTGTATTTTACCTAATATTCATTCATGCATTCATTTCCCTATTCTTTCTTTTCTTTTCTATTCGTGTGTGTGTGTGTGTGTGTGTGTGTGTGTGTGTTATTTTTATTTGTGTTATGTTTCGTTCATTCCTCACTTATGTATTCACTAGATTTATTTCTCTATGCTAATTTATGCACTTATCTGCCTATTAACTCTTTTCTTTTTTATTTCTGCATTTTTCTTTTTTTCATGTATTTTACCTAATATTCATTCATGCATTTATTTCCCTATTCTTTTTTTTTTTCTATTCTTTTCTCCTTTTTTTGAGACGCTCCATTTACTTATTCATTTCACTTGCTTATTATGTGCACTTTCTTTTTTTTCTTCCGGGAAGCTTCTTTTTGAAACACTTTGATGAGGAAACTCCATTGTGAGCAGCCATTGAGGTGAACTTCTTTGAAAACGTGTCTTTTGTGTGTGTGTGTGTGTGTGTGTGTGTGTGTGTGTGTGTGTGTGTGTGTGTGTATGTGTGTGTGTGTCCTCTAAAACCAATATTTTTTAAAGTTCTTATAGACAAGTAAGTCCATTTTTGTCTGTAATTTTGTATTTTCTTTGATTTTGTATTCTGTATATCGTTGAAATTGCCTCTTTTCTCTTTTTTCTTTCTTTTCATCCTTTGTTCAATGAAGTGTGTGTGTGTGTGTGTGTGTGTGTGTGTGTGTGTGTGTGTGTGTGTGTGTGCGTGTGCGTGTGCGTGTGTGCATTTGTACGTGTGCCTTTCATCTCTATCCAGTATGCAATATATGAACTACACGTGTGAAGGTTTGTATGTACGTGTGACTATGCGTGCGTGTGTGCTTGTGCGTGTGTGTGCGTGTGTGTGTGCGTAAGTGTAAGCGTGTATAATACATTCCCAAACTCTTTACACATTACCTATGCATTATGTACATTGGCATTACCTTATACTTTTCACCACTGCTAGACAGGAAGAATATAATTGGGCGTAAAACACGGATAATATTACTACGGGATAATATTACTACACCTTCTTTCTCTTCGTTACTCTCATAGCCCGCCAGGTGAAAAGAGTCAATTAAAAGGCATTGAAGAAACGTGTCAAAGGCGTCGAGTAACCACGTGGAGGTAAACAATATGCACTTTTTAGGATACTGTATCTGTGCTGTGTCATTTTGGCCTGACGGTGAAGGGACCCGCACGGTGAAGGGAAAGGAAGAAAGATAGGGAAGTTGAGGTGTGATAATAATTGATGAACAGAAGGAGGACGAAAGAAGAAGATAAGGTAAAGTGTAATGAATGGAGAATTAGTATTGACAAGGAGGGAAAAACAAGAAATGCAAGGAAATATACAAGAAAGAGGGAAATGCAAGGAAAATAGAAGACAAATGGATATTGCAGGGTAGGGCAAATATGTGGAAATAGAAGTAATCAAGGAAGGAGAAATTATAAAGGGAAACAAAAATAAAATTGAGATATGATAATAAAAAAAATGTAGGTTAACATGACCATGAATAACACTTCAATAAGCAATGAAAAGGAGAGAGAGTATGAAAAATAACACTGATAAATACACAATAGATAAAAAAAGGGACCAAAAATAATAAAAACATAAAAAATAGAGAACAAAAAAAACAAAACAGACAAACATGAAAAAAGTAAGACTAACGAAAAACAAACCCCTAAAAAACACACACACAATAAAAACAGATGAGGAGAAATGGTTAAACATGCAAATTACACCACAACCTATCACCTTTCACCTCCTGCCATACTTTCTGAATGCCCAAATTAGGTAGAACATTACCCTTCTTCCTCCAGCACGCCTCCTCACCTCTCATGATATTCTCTTGTCTTGTTCCTGCATTATCTCACCGAGCGTGGGAAGGAAGGAAGGAAAGGAGAGAACTAAAGCTTGAATAGAAGGGAGATGGATAAAAAAAGAAGGATGGGAGTTAAAGTAATAGAAATGAAGTGAATAGGGAAAAAGGAAAGGAGAGATGATAAGGTAAAACAAAAGAAAGATGAATAAAAAAAAGGAAAGGAGGGGGAGAAATTTGACGTATATGAGGTGGATAGAAGGAAAGGAGAGAAGGAAAGTTAGAATAGAAGGGAGATGGATCGAAAAAAAAGGGAAAGAAAGGATTTATTATAGGAGGGTAAGTAGATAGGAAAAAAAGAAGGAAAGAGAGAAATTTGAAGTATATATAGACAGATAGAAGAAAAGGAAAGAAGAAAAGGATTGAAGGAAAGCTAGAACAGGTAGAATATAAAATGGAAAAACAGGAAGGAAGGAAAGGAGTAAATGAAGTTAGAGGAATAGGAGGACAAGTAGATAAATGACAAAACCAATAAATAGAAGGAGAAAAGTAAGAAAAAAAAGAGAACAAATGGACTTATGTTTACTTTTTTTTTTACTACTTAACCAGACTGAGATTAAGAAAAAGATATAAAAAAATTGGTAATAGTTCTTGTTTTTTTTTTTTTTTTTTTTTTTTTTTAGTTTGGGTTCAATATTAGACATTAGATTGTACCACCACCACCGCCACCACCACCACCACCACCACCACCACCACCACCACCAAAGAGTAAGTGTAATTAGCACAACGCTCCAGCACTCGGGGGGAAGAAAGTGTGTAACTTCCATTTCTCCTCCTCCTCCACTTCCTAACTTTCTTAATGACGCCCTGCCCTCGCCTCATTCACACCACCTTGTTCTCTCTCTCTCTCTCTCTCTCTCTCTCTCTCTCTCTCTCTCTCTCTCTCTCTCTCTCTCTCTCTCTCTCTCTCTCTCGGCTGAGTTCTTCGAATATGTCAATACAATGAACGTCTTGAACAGGCATTCTTGTCTTCCGGGGAGAGAGAGAGAGAGAGAGAGAGAGAGAGAGAGAGAGAGAGAGAGAGAGAGAGAGAGAGAGAGAGAGAGAGAGAGAGAGAGAGAGAGAAGAATACAGGCATATGAAGAGAGAGAGAGAGAGAGAGAGAGAGAGAGAGAGAGAGAGAGAGAATACAAAATAGAATAGAGTAAGAGAAAAACACGTTAAAAAACACGACAACGAAAATGAGAGAGAGAGAAAAAAGAAAATAGTACAGAATAGAATATAATAAGAAAAAAATACGTAAAAAAACAAGAGAACGAGAAAAAAAAAACGAGAGAAAAAAATACAAAATAGAATACAGAAGGAAAAAAGGAAAAAAAGAGATACCGTAAAAAAACACGTCAAAAACACTTCGAAAGAGAGAGAGAAAGAAGAGAGAGAGAAAAAACAATACAAAATAGAAAAGAGAAGAAAAAAACACAAAAATGAGAGAGAGATACCCAAGAAAATAAAAGATTCCCAAAACGATCTGAATTATTGGAGAAGACAGGAAAGTCAAGAAGGGGAGGGGAGGGAGGATCCAAGCGGGGGTAGAGGGGGGTAGCAGAGGGGAGGGGTGAAGAAGGGGTGGGGTGAGGGGGGTGTCCGTGAGTCTGATTAACGTTAAAACACACGCTGGAGGGAAAAAAACACGGGAATTATGGGGGGTATAATTTTTTCCCCGTATTCATCTGCTTAGGTTCGTGTTGGCGTCGTGTTTGTCACTTGCAATGGAGCTGTCGCCAATTTGAAGGGGGAGAAGGGGAGAGGGAGAGGGAGAGAGGGGAAGGGGAGAGGGGGAAAGGGGGAAAGGGGGAAAGGGGAGAGGGGAAGAGGGGAAGGGGGAGAGGGAGAGAGGGGAAGAAGGGGAAAGAGGGAAAGAGGGGAAGGGGGAGAGGGGAGAGGAGGGGTAATGGTAAAGGGTTAAAAAGTTAAAAGGGTACAGTTTTTTTTTCTTATTATTATTTTTCTTCCTTGTTCTTCTCTTCTTTTTTGTTTTTTCTTCGATGTTGTGTTAAGGAAAAAAACAGAGAGAGAGAGAGAGAGAGAGAGAGAGAGAGAGAGAGAGAGAGAGAGAGAGAGAGAGAGAGAGAGAGTACATTACATGGAAACACAAACCAAGAGGAACTTATGTGTGAAATATTGGCAATACTACAGTGAACTTTGGCGGGACAGCGATAAATCCTGACGTAAAAAAGGCGAAGCGCTGGTAACAGGTGGTTATGTCACTGGCTGGAGGGGACGCCTGTCGGGCTGTCCCTGCGTTGGATGGCTGCCTACATCATGGCAGAATTGAGTTTTAACACTTTTCCTGCGATCTGGTTTGTCTTCCGCATTAACAAATCTCCCCCGTGATCTTTCGTCTTAATTCAGCCATCTCAAAGCATTCTATTAGCTAAGGACTGTTGAATATGCTCCTTTTAATGATCTTTTTCCATCTTTCTTGTTGATGTTTGGTAAGATTTCGTTGTTTCTGGACTGTTGTGGTGTACATCGCAGTGAAAGTATCAAGTCCCTATCCTTATTTGTGTGTTTACAAAGCTGTTGTTGAAAAATGTGGTGTCATTAATTTTCTGGGTGTGTTCCTTCCCTTCCTCTCGTAAGAAATAATCAAGGTATCACTCTTGTCTTTACTTTGCCTTCCTAATGGAGGCCCCATATCTGAAAGTCCATCCATTTGGGAACCGTTACCCCGAGTGGATGCCAAATCTTCCCTTGGATCGTAGCTAGGATTCGAACCCGTGTGCTTGGAGATCCCTCACCTCCAATATCACGCATGGTTCCACTGTACGGCGGCTCATTTATTGGTACCATAATATATGCGCGTAGTTTCATGATTAGTGTAGAAGGAAAGACCACAGTTATTAATTCCCCCTTATTTGTTGTAGTAAGAGATCGTCAAGGATTCCCCCCCACCTCCACTTTATGTATTTTCATGACATCCTTTGCTTGTCTTCCTCCATTGCATCCATAAACCTTTTCCTTGATCTTCCTCTCTCCTCCCGCTGCCTGCTGGGTCAATCTGCGGCACTTTCCTCCCCCGCGAAGTCCTTCTCTTTCATCTGCATACGGTTAGATCTTCTCGGCCTCGTCTCTCTCTCTCTCTCATCTCTTCACTCCCACGCAAGAAAATAAGGACTCGGTAAAAGTTGACTGTTTTGTTTCATCTTGATTGTAAAGTTTTTGTTTGATTTTTGATTTTTTTTTTTTGTGTGCTTCTCGTATGGTGTTTAAGAATGTTTCCGTTTTTTTTTTTCTGTCTTTTTTCTATGTTGTTGTGCCCTTTTTCTTCTTGTTCATGTTTTTTCTTGTTTCTGTTCTTCCTCTTCTATCACTTCTCTCATCGCTTCTTTTCTTCTTGTTCATGTTTTTTTGTTTCTGTTCTTCCTCTTTTGCATCCTTTTTCTTCTTGTTTCATGTTTTCTTGTTTCTGTTCTTCGTCTTTCGCATCCTTTTTCTTCTTCTTGTTCATATTTTCTTGTTCCTGTTCTTCCTCTGCTATTACTACTATAACTAACTTATTTATCTTCTGCTTCTTGTTCATGTTTTCTTGTTTCTGTTCTTCCTCTTTCGCATCCTTCTTCTTCTTCTTGTTCATATTTTCTTATTCCTGTTCTTCCTCTTCTATTACTACTCTTATTGGAACTACTTTTCTTCTTGCTCATGCTTTCTCGTTCCTGTTCTTCCTCTTTCGCATCCCTTTTCTTCTTCTTGTTCATGTTTCCTTCTTCCTGTTCTTCCTCTTCTATTACCACTCCAACTGGAACCACATCCGATGACTAATACTAATAAAAAAATAAATCACTGAGAAAAAAAATTACTACAAACGGAACGAAGTTAAGCACGGTGAAGAAAAGACGTCCAGCCGAGAATGGGAGTGAAGTGAAAGTAGGAAATTGGTGGAGGGAATAGCCAAGAGGCAGATCCGGA
>JAHFWG010000983.1:7943-18401 GCA_020233015.1 Callinectes sapidus | reverse complement strand
TGTACAAAGACCGTCATTTCGAGCTTAAATATTTGGCTCAGAAGTCTCTCCCGAATCTCCAAAAGTCTGATTTATTGAATTCCTGCCTGGGCCGCCTCTTGCCTTGCCTCCAGCCCTCACTTTCTTCCCAAAACAAAGAAAAACTCCCCAGGATTTTTCACCGAAGAGGAGAAGTGGAAGGGTATGATGAATGGAACAGGCTTTGCATATGAGAGCCGCTACTTCCTTCTGAGTCCCTTCTCTTGTAGCTAAGTCCAGATCTCTCTCTCTCTCTCTCTCTCTCTCTCTCTCTCTCTCTCTCTCTCTCTCTCTCTCTCTGAAAAAAGCATCTATCATCTCATTTTTCTTTCTTCTCTTTCGTTCCTCTTTCTTTCACTTTTTCATGTTTTTTTGCTTTCCCCCACAGAAACAGACAGAAAAACATACATACATACATACATACATACAGACAGACAGACAGACACACGGATAAACAAATAAAATAAATAAAGAGAAACGAAAATTTAAAAAGAAATGGAAAGACAAAGTGACAGCCAGCCAAACACACACACAAACACACAGACACACACACACACACACACACACACACACACACACACCCCTGGAAAAGATTGCCTAGTTAACGGCACAGGTCAGCTCTCTCTCTATTCTTCTCTCTATAATGCCAATCTATACACTTCCTATGCACAGCTGTGACGAAAGTAAAAGCAATTCCTGTTAATAGAGCGAGCAGCCTTCCCTTCACAATAGCGGCATTAGAGGAGGAATGGATAAAAAATTGGGTTATGGAGTGAGCTGTTTTGAATTGTGATGGTTCTCGTGTGTGTGCGTGTGTGTGTGTGTTAAGCTTAGGGAAGGATCGTAACCTATGAATAGACTGTGAAATGATTTGTGTGGAAGGGAAATGGGAAAAAGATAAGGTTGTGAAGATATTAGGGTTTTCCAGGATATTTTTTTCTCTATTTTTGGGGGTCGATGTTTGAATGTGGTAAGGGAGATGCATAACTAATAAATAAGACGGGAAAAATAGATAAAAAAAAGAGAAGAGAAGTAAAAAGCAACGTTATAGATTGAACTTGTTTGATATGTTATTATTCCTTTGTGTGTGTGTGTGTGTGTGTGTGTGTGTGTGTGTGTGTTTGTAAGCTTACGTAAATACCAAACCATGAACACACGGAGAGAAAAAGATAAAAGAGAAATACGTTGTAACAAGAGGATCAAGTTTACATCAATGGAATCAAATGTAAATTGTAGAAGAGGAGGAAATAAAGATCAAAGAAAATACCGAAAAATATAAGCATAACAGACACTCAGATGTTAGGTAAAGTATATTTCTCTTCATATAAAAAGGAGGAAGCTGGTAAAGGGAGAAAAAATAATCAAAATAAAAAAAGGCCCAATTATTTGCCAGTCCCCTTAAAGTTCAAATAACACCTTACAGTAACAAATATCTAAGACGTGTATCTTTTGGTTTGTTTGAAAAGAGAGAAAACAAAAATAAAGGAAATCACAATGGAAATAAAAAAATAGAAAATAGAAAAATTAAAGAAAAGAATATGTTACGTTAAAAGCTAAAAGAAAGAATTTAAAAAAAAAAACAGAAGAAAAGATAATGAAACAGTTGAAAGAGAGAAGAGAAAAAAGGAAGTCAGAATGAAAATAAACAAAAGCACTAAAAGATGATAAAAAACTAAAAACAGACGAGAAAAAAAGCCAAAATAAAAATAAAAAAGAGTAAAAGGGGAAAAAAAAAAACTAATAAATAAAATGTGAATGCGAGATGTACAGTGGAAAAAAACTCTATGGAAACACGTGCTTCTTGACTCCGTACCTGTCTCGTCACTCCTAATTACCTGTGGTGTGGGGGGAAGACAAAGTTAGCAATGCTGCGTGAGTCTGCTGTGCAACTTTGTAACTGTGCAGCAATACGTGTGGATACAGCAACTTGTCACACGCACACGCACACACACACGCACACACACACACACACACACACACACACACACACACACACACACATGCACACACACACAGTCACAATTTTCTGCCCAACAAGACAATCTCATTTCCACCACACAAAAAAAGAAAAAACAATAGAAAGATCCTTCTGTTTCTCTTTTTCCCTCTCATTCCCTCATTCCCTCATGAAGGAGAGGAAAGACTAGGAAAAACTAGAACTAACGAAGAAAGGGAAAGAAAAACAACACAAAACAGATCAAAAGAAAAGGAGTAGAAAGCAAAATAGGAGAACAGATCAAACAATACTATAAAAGAAAGAGACAGAGGGAGAGAAGGAGGAAATCATGAAGGAGAGTAAAGACAAGGAAAAAAAAAAAAAAAACAGAACAACTAACGAAGAAAAGAAGAAGAAAACAAAACAAAACAAAACAGATCAAGAGAAAGAAGAAGAAGAAGAAAGCAAAATAGAACCCCACATCCTCCCCTCCTCCCCCCCCCCCAAAAAAAAAAGAATGTAATAAAGAAAAAAAAGTTACAAAAAAAAGGAGAAAAAGAAAGAGAAAGAGAGAGAGAAAGAAATCATGACGAGGAAAGATCAGGATGCCCAAGGAAGGGAAGGAGAGTCGAACTGGGGCAGGTGACGGTAGGACGGGGGGAGGAGGGGAGAAGGGGGTGAAGGGGAGGGGAGAGGGGGGGGGTAGCACTAGTATGGAGCAGTAAGCAAGTTTTATCATGGGCTCCGGGTCGGGTGCGTGGAATAGCTTGAGCTAATTTCGCCGACATTGAATTAAAAGTTAAAATTGGATTTCATTTTAATATCCTTTCCGGGGGTAATTTGAGCCGCCAAGGTCCCCCCCCTCCGCCCCCGCCCCCCTCCGCCCCCGCCCCCCTCCGCCGCCGCCGCCAAGAAGGTCCGGCAAAATGCAAATTCTTAAGAGTTGAAAGTCAGTGTGTGTGTGTGTGTGTGTGTGTGTGTGTGTGTGTGTGTGTGTGTGTGTGTGTGTGTGTGTGTGTGTGTGTGTGTGTGTGTGTGTGTGTGGTTTCGTTTGAAATACATTTTTTTTTATCCTTGTATTCTTCTTGTTAGTGTTATAGTTTGTTTGTATTGTAATTCTTGTAGTAGTAGTAGTAGTAGTAACAAGAGCAGGGGCAGTAGTAGCATTATAAATACCAAGGATAACAATAATAACCATCATCAACAACAACAACAATAACAACAACAACAACAACAACAACAACAACAACAACAACAACAACAACAACAACAGTAAGCCGGAGGTACCCCCGCTAATCCACAGTTCAATATGAGGCAATTCTTGACACACACAAACTTTATCAAACAAATATTCTGACAGGAACAAAGACACTTCATTTACACACACACACACACACACACACACACACACACACACACACACACACACACACACACACATCAAAGCACAACATTACACATTAATTACTTTCTTTTCTGAGTTCCCTTCATTTCTATTATTTTCACGATTATATTTTACATTCACAATTATTATCTTTGTCATTTTCATTCTCACTCACTAATCATTATCATTAGCTCTTTCACAACTAACACTACAATTTTCACTCCTACTAATACACATTCACAATCACTTTCACTGTTGATTTCATAACCTACTCTATTTTGAACCCCTTCAGCACTGGGACGCATTTTCATATCTATTCTCTTTATCATTTGTCGATTTTATACAGCTTTCAGAAACTCATGTGGGGATTGAAATAGCACAGACTCTGATCATTCATCTTCTAACCTCCATAAACCCTTACTAATATCAATAAAATCGTCTAATCACACCCAAAAACTCGTAGTAAAGATGTGTCTCAGTACTGAAGCAGGTTAATCAACAGTATCACTATTATCTATACTATCACATAAATAACTCACTGTCATTATCATTTTCTTTACATTATGAACCGATCAAATACCAAAGGGAGCAAATAATAAGTCTATACAATGACCTGAGTGTGAGGGCAACATAATTCATTGCACCAGATATTACACAGCGAGATTATTATGCAACTGAACATTTCTCTCCTGAATCCTTTTTATCAGTCTTCCTGTTTTATTGACAGAAAACGTAACACTGAATTATGTCATACGATTTATTAACAATAGTGTTGTTTTGGATTATTAATTGACCAACTGAATCTTTGACTGTTAGTTGGCTGGCTGGCTGACTGGCTACCTCTTTGACTGACTCACTGATTTACTTACTGAATGACTTACTTACTGAATGAATGAATGACTCCTCCTACTCCTTTTCCTCCATATACTACCACCACCACTACCACTACTACTACTACTACTACTACTACTACTACTACTACTACTACTACAATTACTACTACTACTACAACTACTACTACTACTACGACTACTAGCAAAACAACAACAGTACTAATACTCGTACTAAAACATTGAAATTATTATTGCCAACATCAGCAGAACCACAATATTATAATCAGGTGTGTGTGTGTGTGTGTGTGTGTGTGTGTGTGTGTGTGTGTGTGTGTGTGTGTGTGTGTGTGTGTGTGTGTGTACCCGTGTCATAATGTTACGTACACACACACATCAAAGTAAAAACCTGGATTTGAATTTCCCATCGCAAGAATAACCCGTTTAATCCCATAATGCACCAGAGTAATGAATAATGCATCTGGTCCACAAATTACACACACACACACACACACACACACACACACACACACACACACTAGTCAACTCTCGCCTTTACAACCATACACCTCCCCTCCTCTTATTCCTAGTTTTCCCTTTTATTATTTTGAGTTATCTTTAATCATTAGTTTGGTTAATTATAAATGGTTTCTTTTTCATATCCGGTTTTTTTCCTTCTCTCTGATATATATGGTTCGTTTTTCATCATTTTCTATTTTTTTTCGTATCTAATCTTTGAGTTTAGTTTATTCATTAGTTAAGAAGTTTATTAGTTTGCATAATGGATTGGAAGATAGTCCATGATAAACTGGTGAATAAAAATATCGTGTATTATTATCTCTCTCTCTATAATAAGAACAAGTAGATGAAAAAAGATAATTTGATCAGTGTACTTCTATCTGAGCCTTATCAATGTAATGTTTTTCTTCTTTTGTGTTTCTTTATGTTGTTATCGGGAAAAAAGAGTAAATATTGCAAGGATAATTGAGAAACATCCATTATTTCTTCTAATCAATAAGTTTGTTTGGTATTTCCCGTTCCATTTACGTAAAATAGAGACAGGTATTGATTGTAGTAGTAGTAGTAGTAGTAGTAGTAGTAGTAGTAGTAGTAGTAGTAGTAGTAGTAGCAGTAGTAAAAGCGAATAAAGAAAATATCCAACGACTCTCTCTCTCTCTCTCTCTCTCTCTCTCTCTCTCTCTCTCTCTCTCCCAGTACTCCTTTACATGAACCACGAGCCTTCTCCCCTTTAGCTTCGAGACGGTCTGAGCCACGGTTTCTCTGCCTTAAGATTAGACAGCGCGCAGAATAAACGTCTGGCGCGGCACATTATCGCCTCCCCACGCGTCAGGAAATGGCTGGATGGCAGGATCTTGTAACACGGAAGCAACACAAGTCAACTGCCACAGAGAGAGAGGGAGGGAGAGGGAGAGGGAGGGAAGTCACACAAGAGTACCGAAGCTCCCCCAGGTCTCGTGTGGTGCTCGGGGCTTCACAAGATCTCTGGGAGGGAAACGGGGTGGTGAAGATATGATAGGATGTGAGGAGTGTGTCAAAGTTCAGGGTTAATATTGTAGTAAGGTTTGATGGGGTGATATTGAGGAGGAGGGAAGGAGGGGAGGAGGGAGGGAGGGAGGGAAAGAAGGTGAGAGATATAGGGAGGGTAATGACGTGTTGTTGTTCTTAGAGGTATAAGAAAGTTGAGTCAAGTTTTGATGGTTAAGTTATTGTTGTTGATGAGAGTGTTTGGTTAAGTGAGGGTTTGTTATTTGATAGATTGCTGGAGTGGTGTTAGATGATTTCACTAAGTAGAAATCAGATTCTGAGATGATTAGAATGATTACAAGATTGTGAAAGTTAGGTATGTATTCAGACTAGTGATGGATGTGTTTAGTAAATTAACAGAAATTGAAATGATTATAAGTTTAGGAAAGTTGAGTATATTTGGAGAGTCAAAGTTATTTTATGGTGTTAAGTGTCTGGCAATGATATAATAACTGTTACTTAATTTCAGTGACAATACTCGATAGAAATAAGACTAAAAATACTGGTAGGTTTAATTAAAGGGAGATGAAATGGAGGTGTGACGAGACAACAACATGGAAGTTATTGTTGAGTCTGTGATATTGTCAGTGAACACTAACTAATCACTTGAGAGGAGTAACATTAGACGATATCAATCAAACTACATAATTAAACAACACATATTTAGGTTACAACTGAAATGAGACGAGATGAAGTTTGGGTAAGTTTGAAGGTTAAAGTTATCAAAGTAATTAAGCCTTCGATAGCAGAACTAGTGTAATACATAGTTACTTAATTTGTGTGTGTAACTTTAGAAGATTTGAGTGAACAGAGATAACATTACTGGTACTGAAACATCTGGAAGGGAAAAAAATTGAGAGGACAAGTATTGAAGCACTGAGGGAGGGTGTCACAAGAGAAATAAATGGTGAAAAGATTAAAGGAAATAAAAAAACGTTGAGAGAAAAAAAACCTTGAAGCAAAATTAACTCAAGGATGGAAAAAAATATATATAATAGTTCTTGGGAAGTGTACATGGAGAAAAAGGTGTTTGGAGGGGCAGGAAGAGATGCCCTTATCGAGTGTTTCTCCTTGGGGTCATTAAAAAGACAGTGATGGCTGCTTCACCAAAATGGCCACTAAGAAGAGAAACTCCACGGTCTGAATCAGTAAATGGCCTTAACCACTACTAGAACGCATTTTTACTTCCATATTTGTGTGTGATGAGATGGTTTTATTGACATTAGGAAGGGTCTATGGAGGTCAAAAGATTAATGGCCAGAGTCTGTAGTATTTTGACCCTTACATCAATTTCTGAAGCTGTAGAAAATCGTCAAATAGTGAGCAGAATAAATGTAAAAATGTATCCCAGTACTGAAGGGATTAAACGAATAAAAAAATACATGAAAGAAAGCTTTTGTCAAGAGGAGAGTTTCGTTATTAAAAAAAAAAAAAAAGTGGAGGATTGTGATGAAAAAATAAAGAGTTAATACGAAGAGACTAAATGTTCTGGAAAAGATTGCTATAAAAAAGTAACTGATAGGAAAAATATTAAGGAACAAAAAGACTGTTAAAAGTTCATAAGGGAAAAATCACGTTATATATCCTTGCAGAGAAAAAAAATGAAAAGAAGAAAAAAAAGGAAAAGAAGAAAAAAAGAAAGGAATAAGAAAACCAGCCAAAAATAAGGAAAAAAATCACGTTAAAATATCTTAGCAGGGGAAAAATAAGAGGAAAAGAAGGAAAGGAAAGAAGGGGAATAAGGAAACCAGCCAAAAAAATAAGGAAAAAATCGCATTAAGTATCCTGACAGGCAGCAAAAAAAAAAAAAAAAAAAAAAAAAAAAAAAAAAAAAAAAAAAAAAAGATAAGGAAAAGAAAGAAAAGAAAATAAAGAAACCAGCCCCCCAAAAATAAGGGAAAAGTCGCGTTAGGTGTCCAGGCGAGCGAGCGGGCGGGCGGCAAGACACCTGAGGAAAGAGGAGGAAGAAGAAGAAGAAGAAGAAGATTTAGGAGAGGCAATGCTGCGGTGAGGGAAAAGTTAGATTTAAGACCGGAGACCTTGCAGAGATAAATGTAGAGAGTTAGAGGAAGATCAGGGGCGCCGTAAAAAACCCACCCCGATCACTAGGCGAGGCTGAAGGGGGGGGGGGGGGGGGGGGGGAGGGGGGAAGGAAGCCTCGTTATGATTGAAATGGAAACCCAAAGAGAACCTCACCGTGGAATAACGTGATGGAACACGAACGAGACTCGAACTAATGGGAATATTTTTACTGGGGAATATTTTGAAATGAGTGGATTACGATGGGGAAAATTTTGAAGTGGATGAGGTGGCATAGGGAAATTTTTTAAACTGGTTGAGGTGGAATGGGGGAAATTTTTAACTGGATGAGGTGGATTTTTTTAAGTGGATGAGATGAGATGAGGAAATATTTAATTGAATGACATGAGATGGGAAAATTTTTAACGGTTTAATGGAGATTCGAAATTTTCTATGTAGATGGGAAATTTTTTTAACTTGAAGGGATTTAAATGTGTCTTTTTTTCTTCATTTTTCTATGCAAGATTGATTTTTTTTTAAATTGAGAAGCTGTAAAATTTGTAACTGGAAGAAAAGATACATTTTTATCGTTTTTTCTTTAATACATTTCTCTTATTTTCCTTCTTTCCTTCACCCCCATATTCTTTAAGACGCTCACCTGTTCCTCTTCATTTCCCTCTTCAATTTCCTGTTCTTCCTCTCTTTTCCTTCTGATCCTCCTCCTCTTCCTCAACCTTTACCTCTTCTTCCTCTTCTCATCTACATCCACTTGTATTCTTTTCCCTCTTTCTCTTATCCATTAATTCTCCCTCTTTACATCTATCTTCATTTCCTCCACCTCTTCCTGCTTCTCTTTACCTAACCTCTTCTTCCACCACCACCACCACAACCTCCTCCTCCTCCTCCCTTTTCTTTTATTCACTAACGTTCCTCCTTTACATCATCTTCCATCACCATTTCCTTCTCTTCCTGCTGCTTCTTTCTACCTCCTCTTCTTCTTCCTCCTCCTCCTCCTCCATCTCGCAGAAAGTAATGGGGCGCGCTAGAACCAGGAAGACCTATCAATATGGAGGTTTAATGAAGGAAAATAAGCTGACGAAAGGACACAGAGGAGAGCAGCTTCCCAGTTTAATGAAGCGAGATAAACCTGATCTCCTTCATTTCTGCCGGAGGAGGAGGAGGAGGAGGAGGAGGAGGAGGAGGAGGAGGAGGAGGAGGAGGAGGAGGAGGAGGGGGAAAGAAATGATGATGAGGGAGGCAGAAGAAGAAATACAAACCCTTAAAGTAATAAAGGAAGAATTAGAACGATAAGAAAGCAAAATGAGGACTTGTTACAGAGATAGAGATAGAGATAGAGATAGAGAGAGAGAGAGAGAGAGAGAGAGAGGGGGGGGGGCTGAGCAATGCAAATTAAAGGAGCATAATACTTAATAATACAATCACTCATTCCAGCATATCACTGTTTTAAGGCATGCGATCCTATTTACATACATTACTGGCCTCTGCTAATCCCAAGTCCCTGCATAAAAGCGTAAAAGTACAATTACCGTTCGAATATTCAAAAAAAAAAAAAAAAAAGGAAGAGAATATGGCGTTTTAAAATTATTCATATGAAGATTGTTGTGTTTCCTTTTTTTTTTTCATTTGTGTTTTAGTAATTGTTCGGTGAGACGTGGGTGTTGTGGTGTGGTGGTGACTCTCTCTCTCTCTCTCTCTCTCTCTCTCTCTCTCTCTCTCTCTCTCTCTCTCTCTCTCTCTCTCTCTCTCTCTCTCTCTCTCTCTCTCATCAACCTAACGTAACCTAACCTACCTCTCTATTTATCTCTCTCTCTCTCTCTCTCTCTCTCTCTCTCTCTCTCTCTCATCAACCTAACCTAACCTACCTCTCTATTTATCAATTAATTTTACGTATAATATATCTGGTTGTCAATCGTCTTTGCCAATCAATCTATCTTTTCTATAATCTCTCTACACAACAACTTCTCATCTATTTACCTTAAGATTGCCCACTCAACACACGGGCTGCAATAGTGAATCAACCTTTGTGTATTGCATTTTTCAATCATCTAATGCAAAACTCTTAGTGTGCAGAAGCTTTTGATAATACGTAACCGTGATAATGCATTTTGTTTACTAGATTGGTACGTAAACTTGTGTAATTCTCCTTTTCTCAACTTTCTAAGCTAATATTTTTAACATGAACCTCCAGACAATATTAATTTCAGTGTGTAAATCATACCATGTTACAAATTGATAATGAATTTACCTATCTATATACTTATGCATCTCTCTCACTCACTCTCTCTCTCTCTCTTTCTTCTTACCACTTATTACCTTTCCCTCTCACTCTCCCCTCACAAACGTAAACAAAAACACACACTAACACAAGCCTTTCTCTTCCACCACCACCACCACCACCACCACCACCATCACCACCACCACCACCACCACAGCACTGCACAATATGAAGGTTAATTATGGGCCACGTACCGCCGCCCTTCACGCCCAAATACCGCCCGGGGCACCTCACTGGGGGAAGGGGAGGGGGAGGGGGGGGGTTAAAATTTACCTCCGCTACTGAACAATGTGACATGAACTCATTAGCGGGACATGAGAAAGGAGATTAATTTGTGCCTCATTCTCCCACAGAACTCGTAGAAAAGCAATCATGGGTGGCAGGCAAGATGATTAGGGAAAGAATGGGTAGTGGTGGTGGTGGTGGTAGG
>JAHFWG010000244.1:130752-133252 GCA_020233015.1 Callinectes sapidus | reverse complement strand
AACTGTCTTAAAAAACCCGACTAGCTGTTTCAGTGATCGTAGAAATTTGTTGTGGTGAGAGAGAAAACTGTTTAAGAATACGGGATTGGGTATGAGTGGGCTTTCTGATAGGAGGGCAGATTAGATGGTCTCCTTTAGCCCCAAAATTCTCGTAAAAAAGCCCATATTGTGAAAAAAAGGAAGTGTGTGCGTGATGGTATGGGATGCGTGGGTGTGGTGGAGTGTGTGGTGCGTGTGAAGGACGTACTGAAGCTGTGAATAGAATATAATAATGGAGAACAACTGGAGAAGACTAGTATTGCTGTGAATTGTGAAGTGTTGACGGCTTGCCATTTACTCTCTCTCTCTCTCTCTCTCTCTCTCTCTCTCTCTCTCTCTCTCTCTCTCTCTCTCTCTCTCTCTCTCTCTCTCTCTCTCTCATCCTCTTTCCTTCATTATTCCGCCAGTTAATTTCTCATCTTCCTCTACCGCTTTCCTAACATTTTCTCTCCCCTTCCATCATCATAACCATCATCTTTGTATCTTTACTGTCTTCACTCTTATTCATGTTTTGATTCTTTATTCTCTCTCTCTCTCTCTCTCTCTCTCTCTCTCTCTCTCTCTCTCTCTCTCTCTCTCTCTCTCTCTCTCTCTCTCTCTCTCTCTCTCTCTCTCTCTCTGTCCAGCGTCACCTTCACGAGACTCTTCATGTCTACTTCACGTCTATTTCCTGTCCACTCTTCCTGACATCCGCCATAAATGTCCCTCTTTTTCATCCGCCTCTCTTTTTGAAGTGTCTTGCATCTGTCTTCGGTCTTTTCAAGTTCCACCAGCACCACCACAATCACAATCACCACCACCATCACCATCTACATGAGACTTCAACTTGTCCATCTTGCCCATCTTTTCTTTTGTGCTTTCACGTTATTTCTCGTCTTATCTCGCTCTTCTGTCTATCGTTCTGTGTCTCCCCCTGTCTTCCTTTTCTTTATTTTCACGATGTCATTTTGTTGTCTCTGAATGTCCATTTATTGTGTTTTTTTCTCGGTTTTTTATTTATGTAAAGGGAAGCTGGTCAAGGGAAACATGAAATAATAGAAAAAAAGGCCCACTTATTTGCCAGTTCCTTGTAGGTCCGAAAGAGTCAGCCAAAAGACATGGATAAATATCTTGAAATCTTCCTCTTAAATAAAGTTAAGAAAGTTGGAAGTACAGAAGCAGGCAGGGATTTCCATAGTTTACCAGAGAAAGGTATGAATGATTGAGAGTACTGGTTAACTCTTCTATTAGAAAGTTGGACAAGACTGTTTTTTTCGGTGATGGCTAATTAACTTATGATAAAAAATAGGTCAAACCCACTGAAGGTACAATATAATCCCTAATGAAGACAGTTCAAAGCAATGTTAGAAATTAAATAAAGTCATTCGTAGCTTTGCATTTGACATTACGTAAGCTGCTGTTCTATTTGTGTTACTGGTTCATCTGCTGCGTGGGAAGGTAGAAAACTCTCTCTCTCTCTCTCTCTCTCTCTCTCTCTCTCTCTCTCTCTCTCTCTCTCTCTCTCTCTCTCTCTCTCTCTCTCTCTCTGTCTGTCTGTCTTTTCCTCCTATTTTCTCACAGTTCCCTTTTGTTTCTTATTTACGAAACTCATCTTCATATTATTTATCTCGTTTTTTTATTTCCTTGTACCTCTTTCCTCTTTTATTCTGTGTTTCTTCTTACTGTCATCTTTCACATCTCCTTTATATTTTTTCTTATCTATTTTATCACATCTCGTTGTGCTTGATTTTCTTGGCGCATAGTAAATCATTCTGGTGTCTTTTTTCTTCTTGTATTTATTTATTCTTTATCCATTATCTCATTTGTTTTTTTCTTCCTTTCTTCCTTCCCTTTGTTATACCTATTTAGTATCTCTTTCCTTACTAGTCTTTCGTTTTATTTTATGGTTACTGTTTTTTATTGCTTTATTTATCCTCCTCCGCCTCCTCTTCCTTATTCGTCATCCTACCGTTCTTCTTATCCATCATCAAGTTCACTGCTTCCTTCATATTATGTTTATTTAATGTTTTTTTTTAATTTTCTTTCTTATCTTTTCTTCCTTCCTTCCATTATTCCTCTTTTTTGTTCTGTTGTCGTTTTCTATCCCTCCTTCATCTCCACTTTCCTTTATTTTTATCCCTTTTTTTGGCAACAAATTAATATGTCTATTGTTTTGTCGTATTCTTCTGTTCATTTCCTTCTTTCTCTTCTTTTTACCAACATCATTTCACATCTTTATATTCTTTTTGCGTATATTCACTTGTGCCTATGAGCCTATTTTCTCTTTTATTACGAGAGCTTTACTCGTATCTCGTATTTGTCACTATTTCTCTTTCTATCACTTTATTTCTTCTTTCCTTCCCTTTTGTTACTCTTTTTCCTTTCAGCATCATTTTCCTTGCGGGTTTTTTTTTCTGAGAAATTAATCTGGTTTATTCATTTCATCACCCTTTCACTTATTAGCACTTTCTAGTAATGTATA
>JAHFWG010000244.1:118252-125752 GCA_020233015.1 Callinectes sapidus | reverse complement strand
TTTTGCTTCTTTTTAATTTACGAATGGAAAACAACGCCGCCAGCACGCTCGCCATGTAGATAGAAAGATATTCGTTAATAGATGGATAGATAAATTGGTAGGTAGATGAATAAGTTTATTGACCAGGTTTATGAATCACACAATATAACAGATAACAGTGTGGATATGATTTAGTGGGTATGAATTTTAAGCTAGATGCTGTATATTGAATTATTAAAAGTGAAGTATACAAACAACGTCATACATTAACTAGAATAAGCCACCGATAGTTCCTCCTTTCCTTGATTATTATCGATACCACTTGTGAAAGTCTCGAACCGCTTCACATGCAAGCTGCTGAAGGACGACTGATGGCAGGAAACGGTAAACAAGATGAATGCTAACTGTTATAAGGGACGCAATGAACTACACCTTGTCCAGTAATTAGAACAACTCACACAAGGCCATATCTGTTACAAGGCCACGAGGTCACACATAAATTAAGACTGGAGGTCACGGCGGCAAATAGCAAGCTAACCAGAGAGACATCACCCATTACTCTCCATCTCGCGGTAAATTTTGGAATCATGCAGGAAGCGGATCACAAGCCGGAAGGATTTATTAGAGGACTCGAGTGGTTTCTGTTGCCTGGCTTGTGTGGAGAGGCGGCCCACGGGAGGGGTGAGGGAGGTGATGTGGGGAGAGGGGCAGGAGGCAGGGTGGGCGGGTCAGGTGGTATGTGGCGACCAACTTACTTAATTAGGTCTGGTGCTCGGATCTTCTGGCAGGAGCTTAGTGACCAAGCCTGGATTCAACGAAGGGAGGAAGGGATGAAGGCAGCAGTACCAGGCTGGCAGGGGGCTCTACCTCTGTTTCGGCCACCTGACAGGGGGACAGGGATACTCGAGGAGCTTGCGCAGTTTTTCACCCAGTGTACTCGTAAAAATTGCCAATTACGGTGTACTTATTGTTGGTTGGAGCTTTGTTGACGCTATGGGGCTGTTGCCAGGATTCTGGTGCTGCCTTTGTTAAGTATACGAACTGTGGAATTTTACTCGAACAATCTAATGCGAGTGTTGCTTTTTTCTCAAAGATTTTTAAAACGGACATGTGTTCAAGGATTCAATGAACGTTACAGTTTCAACATTTTGATTTTAAGAAAGGCTCTTGTTTGGATAAACTTTCTTACAATACACAACAAAAAAGTCAAGTTGTACTGGCCCGTATTCAGAAGCGCTTTACTCTCTCACCACACTGTTCCCTGAGACCGTAGAGATAATGCGCTGGATTCCCAAGGGTGTTTCTGCTAACAGTTAAATAGAAATCACGCCAAAATTTCACTAGAGCGAGAAGTGAAACCACCTTAAAAAATCTTATGCTTTTAAGCTTTTGAAAGTAGTGGAGATGAGTTGAAGTTCTTCGCAATATGGTCGTATTTGTCGTCGTTGTCGTTTACCTCACACCCCCACACACACACACACACACACACACACACACACACACACACACACACACACACACACACACACACACACACACACACACACTACTAGCTATTTTAATATAAATATTTAAAATGCTGATGTTTCGGAATGCGTTTTCAATAGTACTGTGTGTATTGTATTGTGTAATATTACGAAAAGGCTTGACAAGGTTATGTAATTAATAAAAATGCAATGTGTACTCATTGTTAAAATGTTTTTAGAAAAGTTTCACATTTGAGCGTTTTCAAAGCTTATTATTATTATTATTATTATTATTATTATTATTATTATTATTATTATTATGAAAAAAAAAAAAAAACATAAGTTGGCGGGTAGAGAAGAAAACCTCGTTGAAAAGAGTCGTTTACTGTTACTTCGTACTACATAGTTTCACATTCACATATCAGTAGTAATTTTCCTTACCCTTGCTAAAATATTTAAATCGGAATAACTTAATCGCCCTATCACAACCTTCGCCTTTTCCTCCACGTAACGAGAGAAGCACCAAGAACTACCTTCAACCACGAGTGAACCAAAACTCACCAAGCCTGCTTCACCATCTCGACACTTATTCCAAGCGAAGCAGCCCCAGGCATTTACGAGTTGACTTGTTTACCTCGCCTGGCTCTTACAGTCAGTCAACCTAATATAGCTGAAGAGTTCCTACCTCCTCCCGAGGAAGCTTGGATAGCAGTGGTGTTCACCTTCCACCTGTAATGTGTGTACCGAGCAGCACCCACCTCAGTGACTCATCATCAGTGACTTTTTCTTTTGTTAACTTTGTACTTGGCAGTGAAATTCATTCTTATTTACTGTGTTGTATGTTGTGATAACGGGTGGTTTATTATTTATTTACTTTACTTGTGTTGGCTTGTATATTTGTGTTAACGGGTCATTTATTATTCTTACCTTATATTTGTGTACTTTTAATAACGGTTAAAATTTTCGTGATTACGTTAGTGATGTCACTTATTATTAATCACCCGCAATGATCGGGTATTAAGGCAGGATCAGCCTATATCTCTTGCCACAGGTGGTGGAAAATTCTTATGTTTTGCCTAATATTAAGTAAACTAGTGTCTAAAGTACTTCTTTTTCATCACTTATTGTTCGAATGTTAAGTTTTCTTTAACAAATTACCCTACTTTTTCTCTTCATATACGATTTGTAGAAAAAATCGTCCTTGTAAAAACCACATCGTTGTTAAAAAAATATAGAAGCAAGAAAATGCTCTACGAGCATTCAAATATACAACACGTGTACCGAACACAAGGCTACATGTTCCTGTAATTCACGCACAGCGAGGGGCGGCGCACACAGACTTCGTGGTAAGTAGTGAAGCTTCGAGCGGGAAGTTCATTTAGTGTGCGGCAGTGCGGCCTCGGGACTCGCGTGGCGGCGGTAATGAGGATTTAAACTTGCCTCTTTCCGGTACAATAACAAGCCCCAAGTTACAAGGTATGGCGTCCCTCTCCCCTCCCCATACCCTTGTCCCTACATCTTCACTTAGCAATGTCACGGGTCCCGCAAGGACGCCGCCCCTCCACGAACCTTTCTCATTATAAAGCTTTAAGAAATTCACCCCCAGCTTACTTGCGCAACACTCGCTTGCTGACCCCCCCCCCCCCCGCCTCTCCCTCTCCCACTCCCTCTCTCTCAGCAAGACTAATATGATGATGATAATGATAATAATGGTAATGATAATAATAATGATGATTAGTAATAATAATGGCTATATATTGATAGTAATTATGGTAATAAAAAGTAATTAGCGTTTATTTTTTTTTTATCTATACAAAGTGGGCATTTTCATGGGAATTTATGGGCTAAAGAAAACCACCTAATGGAGACCACCTATCTGAAAGCCCACCCACTAGAGGGCCATTACCCCGAGTCCACTCACACCGTAGTCAGTATTCGAACCTATGCGCTCGGGGATCCCAAGGCCCCCAGAGCGCAAGCGGTTCCACTGTACCACGGCGGTGTTATGATAATGACAATGTGTGTGACTGATAGAATCAATGATTATCGTGGTAATCGATGATAATGTACCACCACCACTACTACTACTACAAATGATGATAATAGTAATAATAAAATAATAATTGTAATAATCATAACTGGTACAAATATAACCAAGAATGACACTTGAATGAAAAAGATTTCCATAATTAAACTTTTCTGTTTCTTTACATCCATTAAGTCATTCACGCCACTTTGCTTCCATTAGCAATTGCTATGAAACACTAAAAGATGAGTGGAATTAGTTATCTTTGTTCAGAGTGTAGGTCTGACGGCCTCTTGCATTTCCCAAATTTTCTTATGTCTCTTATGTCTCTTATTAATAATTTCATACGCACTCATACATCTGACATGAAGTAAGTTCTGCGCTAGCTGTGGGAATTCATGTCAGGTATGTGTGTGTGTGTGTGTGTGTGTGTGTGTGTAGGTATCTCTCGAACAAAATTACTTACATCATTTCTGAAGCAAGTGGAAACGAAGGAGTATACTTGTGAAATTGTTCTATAGTGTTTATCAAGATTTCCAAGTGTGAATATTCACCAGAAAATAACTTAAGTGCTTCCATGCTTGTGAAATGAAGGTAAACGTTTGTAATAGTTTGTAGTAACTGAGACGTAAACTTAACCTCATGCCCTTCAGCGGATTTGCAAGAGAGACACTGTGCTTGCTATTCATTACGTGTCTCTGTGATGTTGGAGGACGGAAGCTTCAGAAGGGAGAAAGGGAGGTAGGGATTGAGACAGGGAAAGCAGAAGGTGGTAGGGGAATGCACAGAACAGGAGGCAGAGAGCATTGAGAACAGATAGTGGTAGGGAAATGGACAGAACAGGAGGTAGAGGGCGGTGGTAAGAGATCTAATGCTATTCTTGTGAAATATTTGGTGAAGCATTGAGTCCGTATCATTCTTTACCCTGTTCTCTTACTTGTGGTGTAGATTGTAGCTCTTTGAGACTCCTGGAGGTATATTGCATCTTGTGAGGGGAAGGGAAAGATGTTAATTTGATATATATTCCCAACTGGATAGTGATGAAATGGTTGCTTATTGGTAGAGGAAGAAATATAAATGTAGATTGACAAAACTTTTATTTCCCTTTTCATCTTTCTAGTTTCTATTTGTTACACTCCCCCGCCCCCCCGTCTCTCTCTCTCTCTCTCTCTCTCTCTCTCTCTCTCTCTCTCTCTCTCTGCACTTGCCTCAGCTTATTTCTTGCCGGATATTTGCGACAAAGATTTAGTATATACTTTTCTAGCAATGCCTTTAAACTCCAAATTGCTTTCCATTACATGTCTCATTAGGAATTTTAGGAATTATGCGCAATTACAGACCGTGTGTGTACCAGTTCGGGAATTTAACCTATATATATTTTAATTCGTTCTCCCCCAACCTTCCCTCCTCCCTTCCCTCCCTCCCTCCCTATCTCCCTCACTCGCTTCCTCCCTCCCTCCCTGCCTATTTCCATCCCTTCCTCCCTCTCTCTCTCCCTCCTTAGTTTCTGCATCGTGAATTCATGCAACATTTAGCTAGCGGAGCCTCATTCATTTTTATAAAGAGGATAATGGTGGAGAATATACATATGATATCAAATTCCAGCCAAGTCATTCATTACGCGTGGAACGAATCTATTAAAACAAGGAAAGCGTCAATGTTTCGATGCTCTTTTTGTCACGGCCAGTCATGCGTGTTTTTTTTTTCCTTTCTTTAAATTCTATTTTTTCTTATTGTAAGGTGATTCCCATGATTACTTAATTCAGAATGAGGTAATGATATTGTTTTGTTTTCTGTTTTTTGCTATTTTTTGTTGTATTGATGGTTTTTAATATATGTATATATTTTTTTTCTCTAACGGTAATAAAATGATTAACTAGACTATTTTACGTTGTGCTTCTTTCCCTTCTTGTCTTTTCACTTTGCCATGTTTCTCCTTTGTTTATTTTTTTTATTTAAGCACCTAATTATAACAAAACCGACAGTAATGTAGCCCTTGAAAATAGCAAGATCCTTGTCTCAATGTAGTGCCCTAAAAAAGAATAGAAGTTACCTTTTTTAGTGTAATTCCCTTGAAACGAACACAAACGCAATAATCCTTAAGAATAATATAAGTTATCTATTTCTGTGAAATTGTTGTGTATAAGTGTAATTCTATTAAAACTGGAACACAAACTCACTAACCCTTTAAAATAGTAGAAGTTACCTATTACAGTGTAATTCCCTTATTCAACACGAACAAAGATAGCAACACACACTAACCTTTAAAAGTGACTCGTTAAAATCACCACTTCCTCTCTCCTCCTTTCTGAAAACAAGAAAACACGTGAGTGTCTTAATAGGTTGGTGAAGATTTTCCCAAAGCTCCGTTTAAAAAAGTTTGCGCTTCGTTATTTTCTTTGGAACTGTTTTCTAAGAATGTCCTGAGAGAGGCGCGGGTGGCGAGGGGAGGGGAGGGAGAGGGAGAAGGAGAGGCAAAGAAGCACAGGAAATAAGGTAGATAGATAGATAGATAGATGGAGATAGATAGTTATATAAAACTAAAAAGGGAATAAAACCGAGAAAAAACGAAACGAGAAATTAGAAAAGGAAAATAAATAGTAAAAGAAATAGAAAAATAAGAAAAAAAAATGTCTGTAAAGATAGATACGAAAGAAGCACCATGGAACACATGATAAAAGACCGAAGTAAGAGGATAGAAACGTCATGGAAAAAAAGTTATGGGGGTCAAAGAAATAATGAATAGAAAAAAAGAAGGGTAAGAAGGGAAAGAAGAAGAATAGAGGGAAAAGATGAAAAAGGAGAAAGGAAAGTAGAGGAGGAATAAGAAAGAGAAACAAAAGTGAGAGGACAAGTAAGATGATAGAGGAAAGGAGTTGAGGAAGGAAAAAGTAAGAAGGATGGAGAAAGAGGAAATGCAGCAAAGTAAGAGAAATAGAAGAAATGGATAAGGAAAGTAATAGAAAATAGAGGAGAAAGAAGAGTAGAAAGAAAAGGATAGTAAAAATAAAAAAAGGAATGAGAATGAAAGATTAGAAGGAGGAAGAAGAAGGAGAAGGAGGAGAAGGAGGAGGAGGAGGAGGAGGAGGAGGAGGAGGAGAAAAAAGAAGAGAAGGAAGAGAAAGAGGAAGAGGAGGAAGAGAAAGAGGAAGAAAAGGGTGAAGAGGAAGAGGAAGAAGAGAAGGAGGAGGAGGAAGAGGAAAAAGAGGAGGAGGAGGAAGAGGAAAAAAGGAGGAGGAAGAGGAAAAAGAGGAGGAGGAGGAAGAAGAAAAAGAGGAGGAAGAGGAAGAGGAGGAGGAGGAGGAGGAGGAGGAGGACGAATGACAATATGAGGAGCAGAAAGAGGAAAGAGAAGGAAAGTGAAGGAATAAAATTAAGAGAAGAGGAAAACAAAAAAACGAAAAAACAAAAACAAAACACAGAGAGGGGAAAGCTTTCTCTTACTAGTGACACATCGCCAATAGGCACTCTCCCATCCCTTACCTGCTTCCTGGTATAGTCTCCCCCGGGGGTCGCTTTATCCCGGGCCTGAACGATCCCTTAGCCCTGCCAGCCTCGCTTCTGTTTCATTCGGTCCTTCACCCAGACCTGACAACATCCATTCCATCCTTTACTGGCCTGCTCCTGTTCTCCCACCTGCTATTACTGGACCGGGTCACACAGGAGTTTTGGGACATGTACATACTCCGGTGTTTCAAGAGAGTAGTGTCGGGCGGGACTGCGAGTAAACTGGTCTCTTTGGAAGCTTTTCTCTCTTGTAGCTTCTCGTGTGTGTGTGTGTTTTTGTAAGTCAGTCTGGTGTTTAAATTTAACCTTCGAATTGGAGGTAGTGGTGGTGTATTTTTTCATTTGTTTTCTGTTTTGTTCTTATTCAGTTTTGTTATTTGGTGCGGATTTAAGTGTGATAATTCTTTTTTTTTTCGTCTCTTTTATTCTCCTCTTTGTTGGTATTCCCTCTACTGGTCTCTATAAGGCTTAGGGTAATCTCTCTCTTATTTATTCTCTCTCTCTCACTCTCTCTCTCTCTCT
>JAHFWG010000244.1:37968-52260 GCA_020233015.1 Callinectes sapidus | reverse complement strand
CCTCCTCCTCTCACTCCCCCTCCTCCTTCTCCTCCTTCTCCCCCTCTTCTTCCTCTTCCTCTTCCTCCTCCTCCTCCTCCTCCTCCTCCTCCTCCTCCTCCTCCTCCTCCTCCTCCCTTATACTGCATGGTACTTTTCCAAACTATTTTCCATGCCAGCGAAAGCTGGAGGGAGAGGTGGGTGGGGAGGAGCCTTCTCCTGTACTGTCCTGTCTCTCTTCCCTGTAGATAGATAGCAGTAGTAACCAAGCAGCCTTGAAAGGACCAAAAGGTCTGCTGCTGCTTGGCTTTCCTTTGTATTCCTTTGTATTCCTCCTCCTCCTCCTCCTCCTCCTCCTTGTATCACCTAAAGCTCCTTCCTTTACCCGTGAATCTGTAGACGTAACACAAACGATGGGTCAAAGAGGAAGCGCGTGTACTCACCAGGGATGTATACAACGTAGGTGCAGTTTCTTTTTGAACAGAATAAAGGATCAAATTCTTTTTTATTGGTCACTATCACTCGCACCATGGTCCAGTTCTCTTGAAGTGGCTGCGCTGTATTTTTGGCGTGCAGAAGAAGCTGGAAAGAAGACAATAGAGATTCATTAGAGAGACGTAGGTTGAGAGGGGACCTGATAGAAGTATTTAAGTGGTCTAGGGGTTTTAACAAAGGGGACATTAGCAAGGTTCTTAGGGTCAATAATTAGGATAAAACCAGAAATAATGGGTCCAAGCTGGAAAAATTTAGGTTTAAGATAGAAATAGGAAGGAACTGGTTTTCAAATAGGGTAGTTAATGAGTGGAACGGAATCAGTAATCATATTGTTAGTGTTGAGACAATTGGGAGTTTTGAAAGAAGTTCAGATAACGGCGTCTTGCAGCTTCTCCAATTTCCAAGGGCTCTAATTGGAGATAGTCATGTTTTTAATGGCAATCTTTTATGGTTCTAGTGATGGATTAGTAATATTTGTAGTTTATTATAAGGAGAAACTCTTGAGAACCAGGCTAGTCGTCTCTGTGATCAAGGCAAATTGTTATGGTGAGAGAGCAAATTTCTGAACATCAGCCTGACTTACATTGTATGCAGTTCCCTTCTCGTGGTCAATCTCGTGTGAAAGGAGGAGCTGAACATCACAGTCTGACATGCACGTATCATAATCCAGGCTCCAGTACTTCAGTTGTTCTGGGGAAAAAAGGAATTCACTCTTTGGCTATGGATGAGGCAGTCAGGGATATACACTATGCAAGTTCTTGATCGCTAAGTTCTCTATACATTCTACCAAATCTAATGTATGTAGGTGTGCTAATGGTACACACAGACACACAAGACACACACACACTCTCTCTCTCTCTCTCTCTCTCTCTCTCTCTCTCTCTCTCTCTCTCTCTCTCTCTCTCTCTCTCTCTCTCTCTCTCTCTCTCTCTCAGAAAAGGTAAAAATCTTGAGATGGAACTCTACAATATCAGGCTTTCACTCTTTTTTTTTCGCTCAAATAATTTAATTAATGTTGTTATTCTGCGCATGTATGGTGTTATGAGCGGCAAAGAACCATCCCCACTGCAGGGTTCTTAGAAAGTGTGTGTGTGTGTGTGTGTGTGTGAGAGAGAGAGAGAGAAAGGAAATATGGGACTCTTAGAAACATCAAGTAAACAATTATGTACCTTCTGCGTTTCCTAGTTCAGCATTTTCGACAGAAGAGTTGGATGTGTCGATCCTCACTTCCATTTTTTTGTTAATCTGGAGTTTATCTGCGTCTGTGATTTTGATCGTGAATGGCAATCCGCCTGGCTTCGAGCATTTCACCGGCATGGATGGGAGATTACCGCCCACTCCTGGTTGATAGTCACCCTGCAATGTGGTGAAATAATAAGAAAGTTCTTACCAATACAGGCAAACCATTTTTTTTTCTTACAAGGAAATGCAAATAATTTCGAGCGAGTAGAAAGCAAACAGTGTCCTTGTGGTAGTGCAAACAGACAGTTTACCACCAATATATGCAGTTTCTCACTAGTGCGAACTGTTTCTTCTCGTTACAATAAGCTAGTTTCTTACCAATGCAAACAATTTTTTTTTCCTATCAGTACAAAACAATAGAATCCTTCCAGTGCAAAAAAATTTTCCACCACAAAATAATCCTTTTCTTATCAGCCTAAAGTTTTTTTTTTTTTTTTTTTTTTTTTTGCAGTACATAATCATTTTTTTTTCATTACATTCCAATTAAAAGAAGTGAATATTATTCCACTTATGTCTTGGTGAAATTCATTGGGAGGATTTATACGTATATACATCTTTAATATATAGTAATTGTGCTGAGAATACCTTTTCTTTCTTTTTTTCGTCATATATATATATATATATATATATATATATATATATATATATATATATATATATATATATATATATATATATATATATATATATATATATATATAGTTTGATTGTTTTTTGCCCAAATATATACATATACGTATTTTTTGGGCCATTAGCCCTAAGCCAGCTTTGGTATACTACATCCTATATATAGGGTGGGGTGGGGGTATACCGACCGAGGGGGAACACCGACCGAATGCTCTTACACAAAAACTAATTTGAATTGCGCGCCACCATTCACCCTGCATACAGCGCCACCACCAGCGAACTACCAGCCAGCTTCCCGCCCTCGCCACACCAGCTCCGTGTTTACCAGGTAAGAATTTTGATTTTTCGTATGGTTGATGTAATTTTTCGCGCTTCTCATATAGTCTCTCACATCGGCTGAGATGGCGTGATTGTTTTGAGGTAAGTTGCATATTGAAGTATAGCCATACTGACGTGTTATCGAGTGAAAAGAATGTGCGTAGTTTCGAATGGGCCGCCTAGGCATTGTTTCGAAAAAAAATGGTGGCGCGACCGACCGATCGACCGACCAAGCGCGGGGGAAGACCGACCCGTGAATTGTTATTAAATCTATATCTCTTGAAAAACTTGGAAAAACCTAACAAAAAGTGGCTGACTATGTATATCATCACTATATTAACTGGTGGTGGTGAACTAGTGCATGTAAATTAAGTGGAACAGTGTGTTTTTTAGGCCTAAAGTTGAAGGTTGTTTGTGGTCTATTATGATGCGATTTCAGTGTTATTATGCTATAAGCACCTAAAATGAATATTATATTAGTGATATAGATTATTAGAATGATTCTAGGATTAATTTTTATATGCAAAAAAAAAAACATTTAACATTGCACTTTTCAAGGCCAGACGGTCGGTCTTCCCCCTCGTCAATTTTTTTAAAACGATCTATGTCTCATGAAAAACTTAGAAAAACCTAACAAAAAGTGGCTGACTATGTATATCATCACTATATTAACTGGTGGTGGTGAATTAGTGCATGTAAATTAAGTGGAACAGTGTGTTTTTTAGGCCTAAAGTTAAAGGTTGTTTGTGGTCTATTATGATGCGATTTCAGTGCTATTATGCTATAAGCACCTAAAGTGAATACTATATTAGTGATATAGATTATTAGAATGATTCTAGGATTAATTTTTATATGCAAAAAAAACATTTAACATTACATTAACATTACATTACTTACTTCCTGCATCCTGACGATATTCGTGGCGTCTTCACCATCGCACCCATCCAGCGTGAAAAGTGGAGCTTGATCATTACCGTCAACAACTTCTAAGGTAACATTGAAAGTAGTTGACAGACCTCCACCGTCTGTTGCCTGGTGTTGATGTACAAAGAGAGTCATCACATGAGCTAAATAATGGGACATAAGACAATAAGGAAAGCTACAAGAGGCCGTTAGACCTATTCGTGGCAGTCCCTATGTGAGCACCTTTGCCTAATTCCATCTATCATGCTCATCCATAAACTTGTCTAATCTTCCAATCTTCTTTTAAAACTCACTATTTTCTCAGCACTAACAATATGATTATTGAGTCTGTTCCACTCACCAACTACCGTATTTGAAAACCAGTTCCTTCCTATTTATATCTCAAACCTAAATTTATCAAGCTTGAACCCATTATTTCTGGTTTTATCCTGATTATTAACCCTAAGAACCTTGCTAATGTTCCCTTTGTTATAACCCCTAGACCACTTAAATACTTTTATCAGGTCCCCCCCTCAACCTACACCTTTCTAAGGAATGCAAATTCACTGCCTTTAATCTCGCTTCGTACGGAATATTTCTCAATCCTTGTATCCTTTTTTGACATTCTCCTTTGTACTGATTCGATGGAACATACTATAAATCTGAATTACAACCTTAAAGGCAGATAGTATACATTTATGTGTGTGTGTGTGTGTGTGTGTGTGTGTGTGTGTGTGTGTGTGTGTGTGTGTGTGTGTGTGTAAATACTCGTATACTGCACCATACTTCACATTCTGAGGTTGCAATTAATGGAAAAGCTGAACCATGAACAATGAGACTCAATATTTACCTGTATCATCAGATAGTACCATCCAGTCAACTTCATACCCTCAAAGTTTGTATTGGCGTAGAGTCTGTGGAAGGAAGACAAGGTGCGAGGGAGAATCATACTCTCCACATTTCCATATAGCCACCTGCTACTTTCCCTCCCTCCCTCCCTCCCTCCCTCCTCCTCCTCCTCCTCCTCCTCCTCCTCCTCCTCCTCCTCCTCCTCCTCCTCCTTCCTCCATACCTCTATTTTTATCTCTAATGTTATCAACAGGATTTTTCTTGACTGCTTAGTAAAAAATGTGTTGTCTTAAAAAAAAAACATTGATAAGAATAAAAAGAGATAAAAGTATTAACCTGCAGGTGTTGCTGTCGCTTATTGCATAAAACAGGTCCTTCTTCTCTCCACTTGTGATGCTGATGGTACCGAGCACTTCGTAAGTAAGATCTGCGTTCGTGTCAATGTCATCGTCTTTTGCAGTCAGTATGTAAGTGAGTAGAGTACCCTGCAATACAAAGAAAGTTTGGAAAAATTTAAGAATGTAAAGAAAAATGTCTGTCGTTTATTCACGTTCTCGCAGAGAGATGAGGAACACAATACACATCACCACCGTCCGTACAATGCCCTGGTATCAGCTCGAGTAGAAGTAACACAAGATGATAAACTAGGCATTAATAATTACTGGAATGCCATTAGATTCTCCGTCTTCCTTTATCATTTCTAAAAACTAAAAAAATAAAAAACGCTATGAAATTAAAAAATCATCATCAACTGTATCCTCCCCTGTGACGTCACAAATCATGAGGCTGAAGCGTTCCTGGTCCGCTCCATTGCATTCCATGTCCTCGGAGGCTAGATTGTTTTGTGGACCATAGTGAGCCTGACTTCCGCTCTCTCTCTCTCTCTCTCTCTCTCTCTCTCTCTCTCTCTCTCTCTCTCTCTCTCTATCTCTCTCTCTCTCTCTCTCTCTCTCTCTCTCTCTCTCTCTCTCTCTCTCTCTCTCTCTCTCTCTCTCTCTCTCTCTCTCTCTCTCTCTCTCTCTCTCTCTCTCAAATCTATTATTGCGGAAGAGCAAAACTTGGCATTATTGAGTGCCTCAGCAACTCAATTTCTCCATGTATTAACTGGACACAAACTACCAGATAACTATTTCCTCTTTAATGACACTCAGCTGTCCGCCCTTTCCCTCACTGAATACCCTTTGTCAGTCCTTTGCTTACAATTTAAACTAGAAACTTTACACCATACATAGAGCTAAAATAGTCTTTATGAAAATTGTTTGTTCTGAGAAGTCTCCTTCATTTTTTCTTCATCCAACCTTATACATCGGGTTGTGGAGAATACTTCAAATGTATGAGACTTCCACTCCTATTAGATGTTGTGATAGGTCGGAATCAGCCTCTATTTCATTACCGCAATGTTGCATCTCACTATCTCCTACCACTATTGCTAACTGCATATCCTGGGACCTCACTTCGCAAGACTTTCTTCTTCTTTTTTCATCCTTATTTTGTCCACCTGTCTAATGCAAGAAGTAACCGGTATTCACAATAATTCATCCATTTCTTTGGTTAAATCAGAAACTCTCTGTCTGCTTCTCTATTTACATCAAGATGTATCATGTTGTTCGCTGATTGACTCACGTTTTTGAGGAAGTCATCCACAATAAAGTGTTCGTCTTCTGGTGTCCATGTGAGGTCTCTAGGATAATTGTCGTTTAAGTCCCCGACAGTGATGTAGACCTTACACAGGTCGCTGGCCAACACTGTGAAAAGAGTAAAGTAGAACCTTCTTTAAAAGTTTCCCTGGCATTTCGGGTAGTGTTCTCTCCATGCACCCCTATTTCCTATCTTATATCTTGGGAAAAATTAATACAATGTTATATTATATATATATTAATACATTATATATATATATATATATATATATATATATATGGATACTTTACAAGAAGAAATGCTTTTATTATTTTTTGTGGTACTACAGAGTTCTGGCTTATCACTCACTCTATATATTATTGTCAAGTCTGTGTCTTCTCACTGTGGAAACTTATAAAATAATTTTTTGCTCTGTTTCTCTAACATCATTAGTTGTGCAACCAGCTCAAAAAGAGAAAAAAAGAGTATAGAGTGTTGAACTACTGATCCGTTCATCATTTCAAGTAGATTACGTCAGATTTGTTGGTTAGTAGCATAGAAACTCCATTCCTTCTAAAGATAGATTCCAATACCTGTCTATTGAACACACAGATAAGTATCCCCTCTTCTAAGACAAATTCAACTGTTCTCTGCACAATGTACTTGGCGTGTACTTTACTTGAATCTCAACTACGACCATCATATTCTTTTTATCTCCTTTCATATTTGTGTGTGTGTGTGTGTGTGTGTGTGTGTGTGTGTGTGTGTGTGTGTGTGTGTGTGTGTGTGTGTGTCTGTGTTTGTGTGTGTTCATTCTTGAATAGGTTCGTGGTATGGAATTCATTCTTTGTATTTGGAGGGAAGGAAAATCAACAGGCATATTTTTTACTCGAATCTATTTTCCCTCTTTGTCTACCACCTTGTGCGCAGAGAAATGAAAAATAACGAGGCAAACTTACCTGTATTCGCATTCACCATGAAGGGCGTCCGCTGGTCTTTCGAGCTGGGATTGTCAATATTCAGCAGATAATAAGACACAATGTTGTAAGGATCTGAGGCAGAATGATAAAAGAATTAGTGAATGTAACTATTATTTCAGACACTCTCTCTCTCTCTCTCTCTCTCTCTCTCTCTCTCTCTCTCTCTCTCTCTCTCTCTCTCTCTCTCTCTCTCTCTCTCTCTCTCTCTCTCTGTCACTTTGTTCATATCAAAAGCTGTCAATTTGCATTATCATTGGATAAATGCAGAAAAAAGTCATCCATAATAATATATGAAAACAAACTAAAAGCTGAATCTTCACTGATGAGTAATTAAAGGAGAGAGAGAGAGAGAGAGAGAGAGAGAGAGAGAGAGAGAGAGAGAGAGAGAGAGAGAGAGAGAGAGAGAGAGAGAGAAGGGGGGGTGAGGGAGCGTGCTTACTTTCTTTATCATCATCTGTTGCTGTTAAAGTGAAGATGATGGAGTTGTTCAAAGACCCGAATCCATCGTCCTCCGTAATATTGACATTATTGTAGCATAGGTCTGAATTTATTGTTGGTACCTTGTCGTTCAGATCATTTATCTTGATACTAAACTGAAATAATAACAATAATGATAATAAGAACAACAACAATAATGATAATAATAATAATAATAATAATAATAATAATAATAATAATAATAATAATAATAATAATAATAATAATAATAATAATAATAATAATAATAATAATAATAATAATAATAATAATAATAATAATAATAAAAATAATAATAATAATAATAACACACACACACACATTACAATACAGCACAACATAACGCACATTTCTTGTCTCTGGAACATCATTATCAGGATTTCTAAGCGAGATTTCGACTTCGATGGTTTCATCCACTTCTCGATCGATATCAGCATACTTTTTCGTCCTAACTTCCACCTCTGCTTCCTCTCCTGTGCCAACGACTACTTCTGTTGGTGACAGCTCTACTTTGTTTCCCCCTTTGCTGTAAGAAGAAATACTTCATCATATAGAGGCTCGTCTCAGCAGTCTTTCTTTTTTGGGGGGATTTCAGTAGAAATATCAGTTGCCATTCAACACTGAATAAAGAAATTATTTCAGTGAAAACAAATTCTACATTTATTTGTTCTTAATTCCTATGTGCACAGCATTAGAGTCCTTCCCGCAACTTTCTATACAACTAGGCGTAGTTTCAGAAGGAACTTGATAAATTCTTTAAGAAAGTAAGAGGATTACGTAAGCAAATGCTTCATGATTAGTAATAAGTACAGAACAAGAAATAATGGTTTCAAACTTCAATAAGTTATAATAAAAAAAGATCAGAAGAGAATAATGTTCAAATAGAGTAATGGATAAGTGGATTAGATTCAGAATTCAGCCTGTTTTACTGAGTCATAATGAAGTTTTAAGAAATTATCGAACAGATTAATGGATGGAGATGCTAGGTGACATTAGATATAGATGTTTTTAGATGGGGACTACCACGTGTAATACCGGTGGCTTCTTGCAGCTTCCCTCACTTCCTTATGTTCTTTTGTGCTTGAATGAAACAAAGCAATAGAACACACAGGGCTCTGGGGATGAGGGTGACAGGCCGCCCTACTGATCCACGCACCTGACGCTGAGTTTGATGGTGTCATTTTCGTCCGGGTCTTTCACTTTCAGCTTGAAGATAAGGACGCTATCTTCAGGTGGTGGTTTTTGGAGCTCATCAAACTCGTCGATATTCAGATTTTCATAGTCACCCACGAATTGAGGCAGCTCGTCATTCACGTCCGTAATCTTGATGATGATAGTGGCTGCACGAGGAAAGGAATGAGGACATACAAGCACTAGCATGTCTCAGTTATTGTTCTGCATCCATCGATATGACTTATGCGTGCAAAATAATTGTGATGGAATGTGGAAAATACTCTTTATTTTCACCACACACACACACACACACACACACACACACACACACACACACACACACACACACACACACACACACACACACACACACACACACACACACACACATACCGTTAACGTTATCTATGTTTTTCTCAGTATTTTCATCGACTGCCATGACGGTGAGGGTGACTTCATTGCATTCCTCACGGTCAGGATCACCAATCACTTTAACAATGCCCAGATAATCAGGAGGACTTGGAATGTCTGGCTTCACATCAAACCATCTATAAAAAGAGTAAGGCGGTTTTCAGCAATGCAACATTAGCATAGGGCGACAAAATAACAAGACTCCTCAGACATGGAATACCTAAAAGAAAGTGCTGGAGGCATTGCACATTAACAGGGTCAAGAACATAACAAGAGGTCAGGTGATGTCATGTAGGCACATCCGGCTGCAGTAATCTGTGATCCCAGGTCGCGGATGGTGACCAATCAGCGACCTGGCTTCAGGTTCGGTGGCGCATTTGAGTCGCCACCATCCCAATATAAGGGAGGGGTGATCTGAACCGAAGAAGAAAAATAGGGGGTTGAAAAGAAGGGAGCTTTAGTGGGCTACTTTACTCTCCCACTAAAGCTCTTTTCTTTTCACCCCCCTATTCTTCCCTCTATCTCCACTTCCCCCTCCACACCTTTCCTCTATTTGATTCTGAATCTGATTCTGAACGGAAGCAAACTCTTTGTAAACTTTTGAGCCAAACTCAGTTCCCTTGAAGAAGCTGTAGGCGAAACTGGTCGGGAAATGAACTCAACCATTTACACCTCCATTTCCCTCCACCTCTCCTTCCAACGTTATTATCATTATAATTATTGTCATTTCCTAATTAGTGATATAGTGATATAGAGCAGGCATTTACACACACACACACACACACACACACTGCGTAGTGTAGTGGTTAGCACGCTCGGCTCACAACCGAGAGGGCCCGGGTTCGAGTCCCGGGCGCGGCGAGGCAAGTGGGCAAGCCTCTTAATGTGTATCAAGCCCCTGTTCATCTAGCAGCAAGTAGGTACGGGATGTAACTCGAGGGGTTGTGGCCTCGCTGTCCCGGTGTGTAGTGTGTGATGTGCTCTCAGCCCTACCCAAAGATCGGTCTACATGAGCTCTGAGCTCCCTCCGTAGGGAAAGGCTGGCTCGGTGACCAGCAGGCGAATAACACACACACACACACACACAAATTTTCTGTATGCACTTATAGATTATTCTCTCAGTTTCGTGTGTTACAGATCATTCTAGATTTACAAGTAGCTTAATTCAAAGACAACATCCAGAGAGAGAGAGAGAGAGAGAGAGAGAGTGTGTGTGTGTGTGTGTGTGTGCGTACTTCTCCCATTTGTCGCACGCAGCTATACATACGTAAGCGTATCTTGCATGCGTCAAGACAAACGTCAAACATTGGAGACTTCTATGTCTAACCAGTCTTGCGTTTACTTCAAGTAACACTTCATTTTGCTTTCTTTGTACCTACCATACCATTACACTCTATCATTACCCCATAATACTCCCAATATCCTTGTCTATTATGCTCGTCACATCTAGCCATGTACGTACATTGCTACATACTCACTTGCTAACGTCTTCCTGCGTTGATATGTCTCCTGAACAAACATGCGATACAATGGTGAATCCAATATCTGCATTGTTGTCCAAGTCGCTAACGGTGAAATTACCAACCACTCGTCCATTACTGTTTTCCTCAGTGGTAAAAGTAATGGTTCTCACCTGTGAAACACTAATATTAATGCAAGAAAAATCAACAAGAAACCTTTGGCTCTTGCCACCAAGCAAATAGCTGTAGTCTCACCATATAAAACAAGTATGGGTCAGGTAAACTCATGATATAGGAGTGTAAGAACTCCTTGTTTTTGACAGATTCTATAGAATAACGAAACCTACTGATCATGCTTATTCATGATGCACTGATTTTTTTCCAGAAAAAAAAAAAACAAGACACCAATTCTGACCATTTGTGCTGTCAGGCACTTACATCCATCGTAGGAGGATAGTCCACCACGTCAATAACATTGATGATGATGTCTGAAAAGTTTTGTAATTCTGTTCCATTGACGTCCTTAGCGTAGACTTTGCAATGGATTTCTCTCTCAGCATTATCGCCATCGTAATCCAGCTCAGTTTTTAAGGTCACTTTTCCAGACACACTGTCGATATCAAGCTTGTTGTGACAGGACGAATCGAGGTTGTACCTGAAAGGGAAATATTGGAGAAAATCAGCGGATATTGAAGAAAATGAGCGGAAATTTTGAAGATAGGGTTTGTGTTTCACGGATTTAAAGGCCTGAAAGCGTTCTGCAAGACTGAAGAAAATGTTAGATGCTCTCTTTCACCTGATACTTGGCGTTCCGAAACCATCGGTTATATCGCCGTCCTGTGCTGCCACACTGAACAGGAAAAAATCCACCGGTTCAGTTTCGTTCACGTTCTCAGTGTAAGTAGATTGATTGAAGACCGGAGCACAGTCATTGACGTCACTCAGGGTGATGGTGACATTAACGGTGTGTGTGTGTGCCTTGTTCGCCTCCTCGGTCGCTGTTATCTAAGGAAATGCAAGTCGTAAGCAAGAGCAAGGAGGAAAACCATATACATTCGACATATCTTTATCTATGTGCTGCCATGTAATATACGTGTATGCGATCTGTGTGTGTGTGTGTGTGTGTGTGTGTGTGTGTGTGTGTGTGTGTGTGTGTGTGTTATTTATCTATTCTTGTGATGTATTTGTTTACGTTAACATTATTTTGCTAGCAATTCTAATAATGTTTGACGTTGTTTTATTATAAATAATTAATTTCACCGTTATTGTCATTATCTTTATCATCAATATCATTATCATTATCATTGTTATTTATATTATTATTATTTTTACTATTATTATTATTATTATTATTATTATTATTATTATTATTATTATTATTATTATTATTATTATTATTATTATTACTATTATTATTATTATCATTATTACTGTCATCATCATCATCATCATCATCACCATTATTGTCGCTGTTTTGGTTGTTATTGTTGCTGTTGTTAAGGTTGTTGTTGCTGCTGCTGTTGTTATCATCATTATCATTACTATAAATTTTGTCGCTGTAGTGATGATATCATTATCAGAAATTACTGACAAAGGAATTTTAGAATGAGATGAGCAGTGTGATGAGATAGAAGGTACCGTCAGGCGTAGCCACACATATAGCTATATGTAGAACTGTTACAGTGAAAGAAAACTGTGGAAAAGGGGAAGGTAATCCCTCCGAAACAGAAATAATAAGAAAAAGATATCGACGATGATTTTCCTACGGTTTTCCATGAAATAACTAGTGTTTCCGTGTCCGGAACCTGTCTTTGTGCGTTGAACCATAACCGAGGAGATAGTGTTCCTCACGCTTTCTCACCCCAAATCTTGTAAATCTTGTTGGTTTAACACAGCCTGTTCTCGTGCTATACATGATAGAGAGGTGCCAAACAAAAAGATATTTGGCCTTCCATCACCTCAATCTCACACACTTTATATTTCTGAAAGGAATCATGCTAAGTCAGTTAACTAAAAACTTATTCCTCAATATAAAGTAGTAAAGTTTTTCAAAACCTAACTACCTTCGTGATTTCTAACACCTTGACTAAAACATCTCCATTAACTTTACTTCATCCTCCTTTCTTTTCTTTCCACCTAATGTCACTACTACCGGCTCATGTATCTAAAACTTAACTTTTCGTTCGAATCTTTCCTACACACTCCACCTTCTTCTCCAAATCTTAGATACATTATGATATCAAATAAGAGTGGATATGGCTGGGTTTCACGACATTTGTCCCTGTCTTTAGGTTACCTCTATTTCAACTTTAAGGGAAATGGCAAATTAGAGGGCTCTTTATTTATTTATTTTTTTTTCTACCTTAACGGGCTTCCCCCCCTCTTACATACATAATTTATATACATGTAAGTGCATATTTACGGGAAGGGATGTAATACTTCATTACTTGAATTTGATGGACTTGGGACTGTACTTCAATGTTTCTTAACTGTAGACAACACCATTTTTGTCACATGCAACGCTCGTGAAAACGCGTAACAGTAGAAGAATATTTATCTTGGTTGCGTCTTTCTTTTTTAATCAAGGGATAATGTTGTTGTTGTTTTTTATACGAAAATAAGCTTTTTACGAATAGTCAACATCCAACATTCTATGGAAGCTTTCCTACTTAGATAATAAACTGTATGAACATGAAGCTATGCCGTTACAGACAAACACCTGACTGACCACTTACCCTAAACTCTAAAGGGTCTTGAGTTTTCTCGTAGTCAAATTGATTCTCTTCACTGGATATCCAACGGGGAGTCAAGGTAACTTTCACTGACTGCTTCCCATTCTCAGGAGAAATACTCAATTGCTCAGGGTTACTGGTAGTCAGTGTAAAAGACCCATTGATGCCCTGCAAGAAAATACCTGTGGCGCTATCATAACAAGATGTAACAAAGTATCAGAAACAGTAGAATGTAGAGTATCCCATCAAATGCTTCAATCGAGCCACGCCACCCACCATGTTCTATAGTTTGTCCCGTCAAGGTACGTACTTTATTAGGTCAAATAATATCAAGTCAAAAATACTATAAACACACATGATGTGTTTTGCTCTATTATGCTAGAAATTAACGTAAAAGTTATGAATAATGGAGATTCTTCCCCTGGGTAGGCTTCTGCCTTCTCCTTTCCCTCCTCGACTCGCTAAGTACTCCAATAGTGCCGGCCAGCATTAAATTTCTTTTTTTCTTTTTTTTCTTTTTACGATATGCACAAACAAACCTCAAAGGGAAACAAATAATCAAATATTATTATTTTTTTTTTTTGAAGGGGGTCTTTAGAAAGTGTCCAGGTAACATCAATACAGTGTTTATTTGCCTCATGACGAAGCGTTGTTCCCGCTACTCTTTCAGATAATTCGACATTCTTTCTAACTGATGTAAAATTGTTATTTATTCCGTGAATTTTGTCTCTTTTTACTCAGTGTTACTGAATGTAGAAGGCATCTTCATCGTAATTAATGTACACTTTACCAGTCAGCTTATTGGCAAGACCTATTACATTAATTTACGTTCATTTCTCGTAACATAAAACAAAGCACAACATTTGTGCACTATGGAATATTTTCCACTTGGAGTTATTTGAACAAATCGGGAAGTATGTATCTCAATTCGAGGAACAATCTACATACAGGGGGTAACACGAGTTTACACACACACACACACACACACACACACACACACACACACACACACACACACAGATATAATTA
>JAHFWG010001282.1:4189-15401 GCA_020233015.1 Callinectes sapidus | reverse complement strand
CTGTGTATCCCTGTGTGTCCCTGTGTATCCCTGCCTTGTGTATCTCTGTGTATCCCTGCTTGTGTATTCCTGCCCTGTGTATCCCTGCCCTGTGTATCTCTGTGTATCCCTGCTCTGTGTATCCCTGTGTGTGTATCCCTGTGTGTGTATCCCTGTGTATCCCTCCCTGTGTGTGTATCCCTGTGTGTGTATCCCTGCCTTGTGTATCCCTGCCCTGTGTATCCTTGAGTGTGTATCCCTGCCCTGTGTATCCCTGTGTATCCCTGTGTGTGTATCTCTGTGTATCCCTGTGTATCCCTGCCCTTTTGTATCCCTGCCCTGTGTGTATCCCTGTGTATCCCTGCGTATCCCTGCCTGTATATCCCTGCCTCTCAAGTTACTGACATCCTTCCTCATTAGCAGTACGTGGTGTGGAGGGGTGGCCAGACAGCATTAGGTTACGTGCTCCATTACTCTCACTGATGTGCATATAGGGGTGTGTCAGATTTCTCTCTCTCTCTCTCTCTCTCTCTCTTTTTTTTTTATAATGAGAAGCTTCGGAAGTGGAAGGGAAATAATGGACACTAAAAAAATGTCCACTAGTTTAACAGTTTCCCATTTAAAATTTCTGAGTTTTTGGTAAATATATTAGTGTACATTTCCTCTTACTTTTTTTCTTCTTCATGGGTTAAAAAAAAATCAGTCCTGTTTATTTTGTTTTATTTATTTTTTTTATGGGAGAGAAAACAAAAACACTGAAGATAAAAAGCCCATTAATTTGCCAGTCCCCTGAAAGTTCTTAGAATTGGGCAAAAGTCTTGAATAAATTGAGGTTATAGGAAGTCAGAGAGAGAGAGAGAGAGAGAGAGAGAGAGAGAGAGAGAGAGAGAGAGAGAGAGAGAGAGAGAGAGTAGCAGCAGTATATACATAGTTCTCGACATGGAATAAATATCTTTTCCTAGAGAGCTGAACGGAAATTGATGCTTCGAAGTACAAGGGGGAAAAAATAATGAAAAATAATGTTGATGTAAAGATGAGAGACTGGAAAACTGACTAACTGACTGTGACTGACTGACTGACTGACTGACTGGCTGACTACTAACTGAGCGTATGCGGATGAATGTTATACACTTTTTGGTGAAATTCTCCACATCAATAAATACGTATACAAATAAATAAATGAACAACTAGAAATACTGGATACCAGACTTTTAAAAGTTCTCAATTTCACAACAGACTATTACCACCCATATATATTTCAATCCATCCATATTGTGTCTGTCGCTGAATATCATTTTTACATACATATACATTTTCCAACCATCCATATATTTATACATTTATTTACTCATTCATTTACTCAGCCAGTCACTCACTCGCTCATTTGGTCGGTCAGTTAATGAGTCAGAGTTGGTGATTCAGTCTGACAGTTCATCCATCCATCCATCCATCTATTAAATCATTTCCACTTTTTTTTTTTTTTACAGTCAGACAGTCATTCTTCATTCCCTTAATCCCTCCGTCCCTTCTTTCCCTTCATATCACCATTCAACAACTCATTCCTCTATCTATTCATCCACTCACCCACACAACCACCCACCCACTCACTCAACCTGTCAACCAATCACTCAATGAATCCAACCACCTCCTTCCTCTACACATCCATCGAGCCAGCCTCCCCCACCACCACCACCACCACCACCACCACCCCCTGCCTGGCCACGCACTCAGACGTAACTCCTCTGCGTAACACTTCGCAAAGTCATCTCGTATAACTTGGGGCAGAATGTGTTTGTGTGTGTTGATGGCTCTCCCTCCCTTTAGTCTCTCAGCTGCTGGAGGAGGAGGAGGAGGAAGAGGAGGAGGAGGAGGAGGAGGAGGAAGAGGAGGAGGAGGAGGAGGAGGAGGTGCAAGAAGAGGAGAGGAATTACAAGGATGATGACAAGAAGAAAAGTGAATTGATGATAGTGGTGAAAAATAGACGATGATGGCAAATAGTAGTGATCATGATAATAACTTCAAGATAGAATTCAGCTCCTAGAAAAAAAATGTAAATCCATGAAATTACTTGCATTTGATTTTCTTTTTTTGTTTGTGTATGTTCCGTTATCTTTTCTCTTTTTATCCATCTTTTTTTTTTCTTTATTGCTTTCTCCTCCGTCTTGTTTCCCGTAATGTTATCTGTCACCTTTTCTTGTTATTCATCTTTATCTTAGTCATAGTCTTAGTCTTGTCTTAGTCTTCTTCGTTTTGGTCTTCATCTTGGTCTTCATCATCGTAATCCGCCACAACCCGTCACCTCCTCCTCCACCTCCTCCTCCTTTCCCCCTTCCTCCTTTCTCCTTTATCCTCCTCCACCTCCTGCCTCCCTCCTCCTCCTCTGCCTCCTTCGCCTCCGCCTCCGCCTCGGCTTCCATTCACAAACTTGCAAACCTCAACATCCGGGCCAAGTTATGAGTGACCTGAGGCGCTGTGTGGCTCAACTTGGCGCGGGTCATTCGAATTGAGCGGTTCCTGGCGGGCTGGGAACGGCAACATCATACATAGAAGGCCGCCCCTTGCTTTGCCTTGCTTTGCTTTACCTTCTTGCTTCTGTTGGTGGTGGTGGTGGTGGTGGTGGTCTAGGTGGTGAAGTAAGAAGTGATGACGTGAAGAAATGTATTGAAAGTGGAACGTAATGGTGATTGAGGAGGAAAAGCTACTAGTTCTTGTTGTCGTGTCTTCCGTAACTGTGTAATGGATGATAGTGAAAGACTGGTGATGGTAACAAAATAATGGAAGAAATATTGACTTGTTCTTATTGTGGCTGTGTTTCGTTCTGCTGTTTTTGTTTCTCTCTTTTTTTTGTGAGTGTAGAAGAGACTGGCCGGCGAAGGATTTAAAGGAATGGATAGATAAAAGAGGAATTTGAGATCTTGGAAGAAGTACATGCTATTATGTTTCTGCAGGGAAGGTTTTTGAATGTATAGGAAAGACAAATATCTGACTAAAAGGGAAAAACAAGTTCCTCTGTTGATTGTGGAAGAAAAGTTAGACCAAAAGGAAAAGTAATCATGTATGGAAATTTAGTTTATATAGGTTTTAATCTTGTTTGTGTCGATTTGTCTTACGACGTATTAGCTTTTTCACTATCATTTTATCTCTTTTGGTTCGTAGTTTTAATTTTTAATTATTTCACTGATCTGTTTTGTTGGTATTGAGATAATTGCAGTAAATTGTGTGCATGGTCATAAGAAATAAATGTAGTAAATATGTATGATGGCTAAACCATCAAATTGTTTCTTTTTTTTTCTTTTTGGATAATAACAAAAAAAATAGTTTCAGAAAATCGTAAGAAAATTTGACTTGCAGTGAGAAGAGTAATAGAATTTGTGGTTTTTTTCTTCCTAGTTTTTAATTGGTAATTGTTTATCGTCGTCTAATTTGATATGGGTTAATCAGTGCTCTTTCATAACATTCTACCAGTTGTTTTTTGTGTACACTGAGCCTCCTACCCAAACTAATTACAGTACTCTTCTACTACCCCTTCCCTCTTCCTGTCTGTGGAAGCAATTATGGATGTCACCACACCACTTGTCCTCCTGTCTCGCGGTGCCCTGATACTTAATACACTGCCTCCATATCCCTCATTCCATCCTCCTATGTAAACCAAACGTGCGTTAAATCTCCCGCCACTTGTTTACAGTTCACTTCCCTTTGTCCTCGTGCAATGACCAGGTGCTGTAGTATTAATACCCATTAACCTGCTTCTGGCTCACTAATTTAGTCTCCCCATAACGACCAGGCGTTCTTTAAACTCAACCGTTACTTACTACCTGTTACCTGCATCTAGTTCACTTATCCTGTCGTCGTGCCATCACCAGGTCCTCTTCTTGTAATACTCACCTGTTAACCTGCTTCCTGTTCACCTGTCAGCGTTAATCCACATCCACGTCGGCGCGCAAAGCAGGTCAGGCTGACATATGGACGTTTACACTCGTATTTACTCCCATTACTCCTCCTGCCTTCTCTCATATTACAATTTGAAGGTGAAATTTGCCGTTGTAATAATTCTCTCCCTCTCTCCCCCCCACCCCCTATTCCCTCCTCAATGCCCCGCCAGGTAAGGACAGGTGGTCACGCGAAACATTACTTTACCTCCTTTTCTTTTCTCTTATATATTTTTTCGTCGTCGTTCTGCGCACTGATGAATTTCCTCTTGCTGTTGCGTTTGTGAGAGAAAAGAAAGAAAAAAAAGAAAGAAAGAAAGAGAAGCGTAAGGGGGGGAGGGGGGGATGAACACAGTAAACCTTCCGTCATAGATCATTTACCAGATGAAAGAGGCGATCACGAAGATGATTCCGGTGAACATGATCAGTTTCCGTGCGTCAGAGTCGGGAGGCGCGGCGAGGCACCTCCATGAATGCGTAATGTGTAGGTTGATGAGGCGAGGCGGGGCGTAGCGGTGGAGGAGAGAGAGGTTAAGAGAAGCAAGAGACCGGCTGTTCCTACCACCACCACCACCACCACCACCACCATTATTCCCTTTTTCCTTTTATTTGGTTACGTAAGGTGAGGTGAAGTGAGATCTGGGTTTGTTTGGTCAGATTTCATTAGGTTTTATTAATTTTGAGGGGGATAACGAGTTTGTTTTGATTTGATCTGGTAAGGTAAAGTTTAGTTAGTTCAGGTTAGGTTAGGTTCGTTTAGGTCTGATTAGGTTAGGTTTAGTTTGGTGAAGTTTGGCTCAGTATAGTGAATTTGGGTTGGGAAAGGTCCTGTCACTCGTCTCTTCCATGTATTCCTCCTCCTCCTCCTCCTCCTCCTCCTCCTCCTCCTCCTCCTCCATTTACTTTATCCCGCCAGCTTTGGCTGGAGGAATGGGGAGGGGGATATCGAGGAGCCTTCTCCTGTACCATCCCATACTTCTTTAACTAAGTTACTGTAGAATAGTTAACCAAAATGTCAAGTAAGAATCTCAGGGTCTGTTGATGTTTGGATTTTCTTTGTATATCTTTGTATTCCCCTCCTCCTCCTCCTCCTCCTCCTCCTCCTGCGCCTTCAGGAGTCGACGGCCTGATAATGTCCCTGTCATCAGCAGTATGTTAGAGCAATATATTATGTATTAGATTACGTGTGTGTGTGTGTGTGTGTGTGTGTGTGTGTGTGTGTGTGTGTGTGTGTGTGTGTGTGTGTGTGTGTGTGTGTGTGTGTGTGTGTGTGTTATGTTATCGTGATTCACGTATTTTTTCTCCATTCGTGTGGCGGGAATCCGGCTCAGTGCATGACCAATCGGAACATGAAATCAGGTAATAAATATGGCCATAAAATTTAATGCAATTAACACGCAGTGTGTTGTTGTTGTACGTTGTGGCGTTGGTAATTATGATAATGATGGTGGTGATGGTGATGGTAATGATGATACTTATAATGGCTACCATTTCTTAATCTTCGTCTATTATTATTTATAATAAGAATAACAATAATTATACTAATAATGATTATTGTTTTTATCATTATTATTATTATTATTATTATTATTATTATTATTATTATTATTATTATTATTATGTTGATGATGATAATGATGATGATAATAATAATAATAACATTAGTTTTGCTATTGTTGTTGCTTCTACTACTACTACTACTACTACTACTACTACTACTACTACTACTACTACTACTACTACTACCTATAAAAAACTACCGCCAATACTAATTATGATATAGCAAAACAACAACAACAACAACAACAACAACAACAACAAACTTCGTAAAAAAAAAAAGATAATAAAATAATGAAATCTTAGCTTTATACGACACAGGTGACTCACACTCCTTGTATCCCTGTGTTCTGAGGAACCAAATAAAAGAAAACAAAAAAAATAAATGAATGACACCTTACACAAACTCAAACTTAATTTACTTTGGATCATCTACAACCATTTTTTTCTCTTTTTTTTACAGGTAAGTGACATGAATCACCAGCGCCTACCAGTTTGTCCTTCCCGCTGCCCACTGGAGGAGGAGGAGGGGGAGGAAGAAGAAGAGAAGGAAGAGGAGGAGGAGGAGAATGAGGAAGAAAAGGTGAAGGAGGAAGAAGAGAAGGAGAAGGAAGGTAAAGAAAAAATCAGATTCTTTCGTCTACCGGTTTGTTTTTTTCCGCTACCGATTTAAAGAGAAGGAAGAAGGAAGAGGAGGAAGAAGAAGAAGAGAAGGAGGAGAAGGAGAAAGAAAAGGTGAAGAAGGAAGAAGAGAAGGAGAAGGGAGGTAGAAAAAAATCAGAATCTTCCGTCTACCTGTTTGTTTTTCCCGCTGCCCAATGAAGAAAGAAGAAGAAAAAAAATAAGAGGAGGAGGAGGAGGAGGAGGAGGAGGAGGAGGAGGAGGAGGAGGAGGAGGAGGAAAATGGGGAAGAAAATGTGAGAGGAAAAGGGGAATGGGAAGTAAGGAAAACGAGAACAGCACTGAGCAGGATCCCAAACTATGTAAATGAGAGGGAGTAGTGATACTTTATTTAACACTTTACGACAACTTTACCCCTTTAACGATCACCTTGACGATTTCTTTACGCGTGGAACTGCCGTGAGGTGCGTAATGAAGTGCGGGGCGATGCAGCTTGCCGATCAGCTCCCCAAATGTGCTGACTTAGTAAGTAACCCTCGCTATCTATCCCTTCTACAGATAGTGACTCCGTTTTCTTTCGAGTACCGCTGGCTGTTCCCGTTTTCTTTTAAGTGTGTATGTGTGTGTTGCCTTTCTAATTGAACTTCTATTTTCTAAAGGTTTTATTTGAGTTTTTTAAGGTGTGAGGTAAACTTGCTATCTATCGCTTCAACTTATAGTAACTCCGTTTTCTTTTAAGTACCGCTGTCTATTCTCGTGTGTGTATGTGGGGGGGGGAGGGGGGGAGAAGGAGGGGGGGCGTGTTCCTAGTGTCATATTCATCGTCGCCTTGTTCTTTCTGTTTCTGATTCTTACTCTTATTATATTTCTTCCCCTTCTTATTTCGCTTTTTCATGTTCTTTGTTCTCTTTCTTTCCTTTTTTCTCTTAAAAATGTTCTCCTTTTTCTTTTTCTTTTCCTTCTCTTTTCCTTCTTTTTTTCCTTCTCCTTCCCATTCTTCTTATTCACCTTTTTTTTTTCTTCTTCCCACTCTTTCTCACCATCTATTTCTTCCGACATAAGCAAATTTTCACCACCCGGAACTCTATGTATACTGAACACATTATACACCAACACAACATTCCCTGACCACCACACACACACACACACACACTTCGTCCCACCTCCAATGGAAATATCACTGCAGTCACCCCAGAAACTTGAACCGACACTACTATTACGTACGTATCCTTCCACGTACCAATCTTTGCATGAATTAATCCCGTGTCTATGATGACTTGGTTACATTCTGCTCCTGTTCTTAATGACAAGTTTCCAATCTATTTTCTTTACATTTCCCTCTTTACTTCATTTGGGGAGAGTTAAGCTAATCACGCCTTGACGATTAATTGTCACTCTTCTGCTTAGTAATCTCATTTTCCGCTCCTTGTTTTTCTTTTCATTAGTAAAGGGGAGAGGAGGGGGAAGAAGAAGAAGAGGAGGATGAAAAACAGGAGGAGGTGGAGAAGAAAGGAGAGGAAGGTAAGAAGGAAGGAGAGTTGATGTTATACTAAGCAATTTCTTCCTCTACCAACTCCTCCTCCTCCTCCTCCTCCTCCTCCTCCTCCTCTTTCTCCTGACTGCACCCCTTATCAAAACGTACAAGAAACTAGCATGTTACAGAATACCTAACCAAAACTCCCTCCCTTTTCTCAGTGGCCCTTCATTCCTGCAGACGCCAACCAGTCTTGTCTTCCGGGAATGACTTAATGCGGCGTAACCTTCTACAACCACCACCACCACCACTACCACCACCACCATCACCACCAGCCTGTACCTCGCCCCAGCTCATGTCCTGCAGGCGTGGCTTCCCCCTAGAGGCCCTGGTGGAGTTATGGGCGCCTCGTGCTCCTCTAATCCTCACAGGGTAGTGAATAAGTTACTGCTGGTGGTAGTGGTGGTGGTGGCGGTGGTGGCGGTGGTGGTGGTGGGGAGGGTAAGGAGGGGACAGTGTTGGTAATTATTATTATTGTTGTGAGGTGTGTGTGTGTGTGTGTGTGTGTGTGTGTGTGTGTGTGTGTGTGTGTGTGTGTTGCCAATGGGTCGAGAAGAGCAGGACTGTCTTTTAATCAATGGAGGAGGAAATGTGAAGTAGAGGAAAAGGAAAACAGGGAATAGGTGAATAAAAGAAAGCGATCATAATAAGAGATAGAAGGTAAGAAAGACGGGGAATAGGTAAATAAGAAAAAAAAACAGGAATGAGAGCAGGCAAAACAATGGGGAAGGAATGAGTAGATAAAGACAGCATGAGTGGAAAGAGAAGTGAAGTAAAGGAGGGAATGACTGAGGAAAATAAGGAAGGAAAAAATTAGGAAAATGATACAAATAGAAGCGAAAGAAGAAGGAATAGAATGAGAAAACAGAGAGAGAGAGAGAGAGAGAGAGAGAGAGAGAGAGAGAGAGAGAGAGAGAGAGAGAGAGAGAGAGAGAGAGAGAGGAAGGAAGGACATCAAACAAAGTAAGATGTGTGAATAACAAACGTATACATTAGTAGGAACCGTGAATCATGAAGTGGTGACAAATTTAAACCTTCCATTGAGAACTCACTCGTAATGGTTTGCCTTTACTGCTTGGACCAAAGACTTCTTGTGGTGCCTTAATGGAAGATCTGAGAGGAAAAGGAGGAGGAGGAGGAGGAGGAGGATGGGGGGGGGAGGAGGAGGAGGAGGAGAAGAAGGAGGACACACATAATTACCTGTTAACAAGGATGCCATGAAGTTTCCTGTGGCTATGAATAAAATTTGAATAACCACGTCAACTACATAGCAATTAGTGTATTTTTCTCTCTTATCTTCACCGTCTTCTCTTTTTTTTTCCGTCTTCACCTCCTCCTCCTCCTCTTCTTCCTCCTTCTATCACTCATTTCATTTCCTATTTTTTTCCTCCTTTTTAGCATTTTTTTCCTTCTTCTCTTTTTTATCCATTTGCTCTGTCATCTTCGTCCTTCTATTTCCATATTTATTTTTCCTCTCCTTTCATTTCCCCTCATTTCCTCTTTCACCTCCTCCTAGTTTTTTTTCTTATTTCTTTGTTGTCCCTCTTATTTCATTCTTTCTTGTATCGCTGTCTTCCACTTCCTCTTCCTTCATATTCCTACACATTCTTGTCTCTTTTCATTCTTCTTATCATCTATCTTGCTTCCTTGTCCTTCTATACCCTTCTATGTCCTTTCTTCCTTCTCAATCCTATTCTCTTCTTTTTTTTTTGCATTATATTAGTCTTCCTCCTCTTCCTTTTCCTCCACTTCCTTTTCCTCCTCCCTGGCTCCCTCCTCAGTCGTTCTTCTTCTTCCCCTTGCTTCTTCCTCCCCCCCCCTCCCCCGGTCCATCTTCCTTCGTCAGCCTCCTCCTCTTCCTCATGTATCAATCTTCCTGCATCCTCTTCCTCCTCTATCATCTTTATCACCGTCCTTCGCCTTTTCCTCGGCACAATCGTTTCTTCCTCCTTTTTCCCCGGCATTTTCATCCCACCTAACCACTTTATCTCCCCTCGCCTCCTCCCTGCTGCTGCTGCCTCTCTGGACTTTAATATCGTGTCATCAGAGTACCGGAGTCTGCCCTTAATCGAGAGGAACCTCCCACCTAAAGACTTCATATATCCTGCTATAAAGATGGGATAAAAAAAACACACACACCCGCCCACCCTAACCAAGCCTGCCTCTCCTCCTCCTCTTCCTCCTCCTCCTCCTCCTCCTCCTCCTCCTCCTCCTCCTCCTCCTCCTCCTCCTGGTGTTTCTTCGGTTACCTTCACTTCGGGCACCTACTCAGATAAAAAACTGACGTACATTCTCTCTCTCTCTCTCTCTCTCTCTCTCTCTCTCTCTCTCTCTCTCTCTCTCTCTCTCTCTCTCTCTCTCTGTGTGTGTGTGTGTGTCGTTATCATTACTCCTATTGTAAGTGTCCTGTTAGATTAGGTTAGTTTGGGACAGACCACATCTCATAACATTCCAATTACAACATCCTATAATGAATTTCACGATCATTCTTATCATTATTTATTATTGTGATTATAAGTCCTATTTTTATCGCTCTTGATGTGATATTTTGATGCAGCAATACACAAACAAATATCAAAAATGCACCAGAAGTATCAATCTCCATTACATAACACACCATGGGAAAAAAAACACCTTCAAACCTATAATAACTTGACATTAAAAAAAAAACCACATTCAAAACCTATAATAACTTGACATTAAAATAAAATCACCTTTAAACCTATAATAACTTGACATTAAAAAAAAAATATCACCTTCAAACCTATAATAACTTGACATTAAAAGAAAATAATCACATTCAAACCTATAATAACTTGACATTAAAATAAAATCACCTTTAAACCTATAATAACTTGACATTAAAAAAAAATATCACCTTCAAGCCTATAATAACTTGACATTAAAAGAAAATAATCACATTCAAACCTATAATAACTTGACATTAAAATAAAATCACCTTTAAACCTATAATAACTTGACATTAAAAAAAAATATCACCTTCAAGCCTATAATAACTTGACATTAAAAGAAAATAATCACATTCAAACCTATAATAACTTGACATTAAAATAAAATCACCTTTAAACCTATAATAACTTGACATTAAAAAAAAATCACCTTCAAACCTGTAATAACATTGACATTAAGGTTAGAGTTACCTGTCGTTACATATGAAACACACCTTTTTATAATCTGAGGTAAAAGTTCCACTCACGCCTGTAATATGACTCACCTGTGGTTTTGTCGTGTTCCCGCAGGTAGGTGTGTTACGTGGGTGGGCGTGGGGGGGGTGCTACCTGCGGGGGAAGAGGCCAGAACATGAAGGTAATTTAGTATATTGTGTTTCCCGGCTTTCTTCCTTCCTCGCTCCACTGATGCTGATAATGATGTCACTCCTTCGCTTCTTCCTCCTCCTCTTCTTTCTCTTGTGTTTGTTAGCGAGGTTCCTCTTTCTTTAGGGGTTTGTTTATATGTTTATCTATTTTTCCTTCTTCTTTTCTTGTTCCTTCTTAGCTTTTTTTGTTTTTGTTTTTTTGGTTTTTAGTGTTTTGTCTTGTTTATTTTGGTTTTCTCGTTTTTATTTGTGTAG